>JANBPO010009260.1:13247585-13457585 GCA_024336825.1 Amorphophallus titanum
GTTCCTGTGGTGTCGCTCGCATCGATGTGGGCCGTTGGGCTCAAGCCGGTCATATCGCCGTAGAAGGTGGCGGCGCCGCTGATGGTGAAGGTCGTGACGCTGGCGCCGACGAATTGCTGCGACCATGGCATCGTACTGACGCTATTGAGCGAGTCTTGCAATCCGATGTAGCTGACAGCAGTGGCGCTGCCGAAGTTGAACGCAAAATTGTCGCCTGACTCTTGCGTTGCGGTGATGACGACTGTGGTTGCGGTGGCGTCGCTGATCGTGCCATGGCCCATGCCGGTTACCGCGATGTCGAGTTCACGCGTGCCGGCGGCGGCATTGATCGTCACGTCGCCTGCGCTATTGACCAGGTTCAGGCTGGCGAGGACATCGCTGTCGATGGTGGTTTGTCCCGCAGCGGTGAGCGTCACGGTGGACAGGACATTGGCGCCTGTGCCGTAGCCGGCATCGCTGATCAGATTGGTGCGGCCGCCCTCAAGGCTGAGATGAGTGCCGCTTTCGACGATGTTGCCATCCGTGGTCGACGCCAGCTTGATGTTGTCGAAACCGGTGGAGCTTTGCACATTCAATGTCGTCAGCCCCTGCGCGGCTGCACCGCTGAAGTCCAATTGGGTGCCATTGTCGCCGCTGATGGCTTCGCCCGAATTGATGGTGATGGTATTGATGCCGGACATCGTCGCCACCAGGGGGTTCGAAATGTTCGAACCGAAACCCTGGTCGTCGATGACCAGCGTATTGCTCGACAGGCCGCCTGCGCCGGTCAGTGTGTCACCCGCATTCAAGGTGGCTGCGGCACCGCCTTGCTGAAGGCCTCCGGCATTGTCGAGCACGGCGGCGAAGGTATTGGACAGGGCCGTGCCGGTGAAATTGTCGCTTCCGGTAGTCAGAACATAAGTCGCGGCGGGGGCCTGGGCACCGGCATTGCCGCCGTTGAGCACCAATACGCCATTGCGCAGCGACGATGCATCAAAGGTGTACGTCCCGCCTTCCAATTTGACGACGCCGTCGGACGCGGACAACACACCGGCGTCGCCCGTGCTTGCAGTATCGACCAGGTAGGTGCTGCCCTGGAATTGGAACCACTCAATACCTTGTGCGGTTTGTGCGACAGCGCCGTTCAAGCCGGTTGCGGTGGCGAGCCAGTTCGCCAGAGAGGTGGTATCACCTGTCGCGACGGCGACTTCGGCGGAGGTCACCTGCTGGATGCTGGCGCCGGCGAGTCCGGTTGCGAAATTGACGACGTCGCTGCCGGCGCTATTGAGGCCGTCGATGGTTACGATGCTGGTGGGTGTGCCGGCGGCGCCGAGCGCACCGACCGACACGAAGTCTTCCGCGGAATGGGCGGTGAAGGTGATGACACCGCTGGCACCTGCGCCGAGCTGTACTTTGTTGGCGCCGCCGCCGAAATTCAACGCGACTGTGTCGCCGGCACCGGTAGCGGTAACCAGGTGCGCGCCATCGCCCGCATTGACCGTGAGGTTCACACCCGCACCGGAAGCGGTGACGCTGTCGATGCCCGATGCCGGGCTGCCCAATGACACATTGACTGTACCCACGCTGCCGGTTGTGACGCTGTCGCCGTTGCCGTTGCCAAGCATGATGGTCTGGGTGGAACCGGCAACGCCGTTGCCCAAATTGACTGTATCGCTGCCGTTGCCGAGTGCGATGCTGTCGATCGCACCGCTGGCCGTCGCTGCAATGGAGGTGAACGAGACAGCACCGTTGGCACTGCCGCCGGATATGGTAACCCCACCGGCAAAGGCGTCACCGTAGAGGGTCGCATTGACGTTTCCTCCCAGGCTCAATTGCTGCAGGTTGGAGAGATCGGTGGCGGCAAGCGAGATGGCGGCACCGGATTGGGCGTTGGTCTCCTGGATAGACAGGTTGGTCAGATTGGCACCGAGGATGGCACCGAGGTTGATGGTCGAGCTCGATGAGTCGGTGACAGTCCATTGTGATGAGGTCACTTGCTCCAGGCCCACATTGATCTGGCTGCTGCCGCCGAAGTTGAGGGCGATGGTACTTTCATTGCCGGTGATGCCGCCGGTGAAGGTTGCCACGCCCGTGCCGGTATTGTTGAAGTTGACTGTAGGCGTCGTGAGCGTGATGCTGTCGAGGATCGTCAGCGGCGCATTGCCGCCGATATTCAGGGTGCTGCTCAATTGCCCGCTCGGGTTCAGGCCGTCTCCCAGCACGAGGAAGTTGTCAAAAGTATTGGTCTGGCCCGAAGCAGAGTAGCTGTTGACGTCCGCGATAGGAATGCCGCCAGTAAGGTCAAGTGAAGTGAAGTCTCCGATTTCAATACCTGTGGTCTGGTTGGTACCGATATTGGTTACAGCCGGAGTATTCGGGTCAAAGGCACTGAACGAATTAAGACCGAGCCCGTATGTTGTTGACGCTACGAAATTGACGGTAGTGGTCACCGAGGCGTAATACACGGTGACGATGCCGCCCAAGCCAGCGACGTCGATCGTCGCCGGTACGTTGCTCGCAAACTGGCTGAATCCGGTATCGCCTTGCGTTGTACCGGAAAATTCCACCGCCGAAAATCCCTGCGATGGCAAGTTGCCAGAACTGTTGAAGAAATTGACGTCTTGCAGATTCAAAATATTGTTGCCTGCCGATCCACCCATGACTGTTGCGGCCGGCAATGAACCCACTACGGTAACGATATCCTGTCCTGTGCCGCCGGTGAAACTTTCACCTGGAGCAAGCGTGACGGTGACGGCACCCGAACCCGTTACATCGATGGCGGCATTGGCCGCCGCGCCGCTGAGGTCGCCCGTAAAGCTGCCGCTGCCGGCGATAGTGATGCTCGTTGCATTGGCTGCACTGAAGCCCGCCAGCGACAAGGCCGCCGTATCGAGAAAGTGGACGCTGGTCGCTGCCCCTGCATCAAGCGTGATGCCGTCGGAGCTTGCAACGAGCGATTCCACCGTAAGCGACGGTGCGGCGTTCACCGAAATCGTCGCGGCGTGATCGTCATTGAGATTCAGCGTCAGCGCGGGCGGCGTGGCGCCCGAGGCGCTGGCCGTGACGGCATAGCCGTTGTCGCCGACGATGTTCAAGGTCGTCAGCGCATTGCTTTCAATGACAGCGGCGCCGTCCTGGCTGGTCAGCGTGACCGCGGCGATTGAATTTGCCGTTGCTGACCCGTAGTTGGCGTCGACGATCGTCTCGGAGGTTCCGCCCGTGACGGACACGCTTGTTGTGTCGACGTCGCCGTTGACAGTCACGGCGTGATTGCTGTCGGTGACGATGGCCACGGTGCCGCCGCCATTGATCACGATGGGGCCCGTGCTGCCCGTATCGGTCACGCTCAAGTCCGGGCCTCCGCTCACCGTGAGCGACAGTGCGCCATGCGATTGCGTGACGTTGAGCTGCGTCAGCCAGGTCCAGCCGGTGAAGTCCTGTGTGCCGACGCCCTCCGTCGAGCTGATGTTCAGCGTCGTGATGCCGGTGATCGTCGTCGAAGGCAGGGTCATGGTGCCGCCGAGCCCCTCGTCAGTGAGGTTCAGCGTGGTGGAAGTGGTGTTGCCGGTGATGCTGTCGCCGGCAGTCAGCGTCGCCGCAGCGCCGCCGTTGGTGACACCGGCAGTGTTGTCCAGGATGCCGTTGACCACGGTGTGGTGTCCCGCCGTGGCCGTGATGGTGTCTGTGCCTGTGGTCAGGTTGAATGTGTCGGACGGCGTCGGCGTGGGTGTAGGCGTCGGAGTAGGAGTCGGAGTCGGAGTCGGAGTCGGAGTCGGAGTCGGAGTCGGAGTCGGAGTCGGAGTCGGAGTCGGAGTCGGAGTAGGTGTCTCCACGGTAGTCACGGCGTGCAGCACAGTGTTCGTGTAGCTCGAAAGATCGGTGGCACTGTTCACGCCCGCCAGCAAGGCACGGCCGATCGCGGCTGCTTCGGCACCCTTGTAATCGGCCAGGCCGATCGCATTCGAAACGTCGGCCGTGAATTCGTTGGCAACCGCCACCTTGTTTTCAATCGCCTGTGCATCGAGCTTGCCTTGCGTGCTCGTATTCGTCAGGGCACCGGATGCGATGGCCAGTGCCGCATCGCCCAGGCTCAGGCTGCCGGTGGAGATGGCGTTGGACCAGAAGCTCAAACCTGCCGCTTGTGGAGCGCGGCCCAGTACGTTTTCAAACACGGCCATGACGAAGTTTTCGATGCTCTGCATGTCGCCGCTTACGTTGCCGTACAATGCGGCCGATTCCGCGCTCTTTCCGAAAGCATCAATCAAATTCTTGATCGCAGTGTTGCTGCCGTAAGCCTCGGCCAGACCGGCGATGTCGGTCGGCGCGTTGATCGCAGCCAGGGCGTTCTCGAAATTGGTCAATCCCGCGCTATCGGCCGGGCGGCCGAAATAGGAGATATAGAGTTCCTGTACAACACTGCTGTAGCTCGATGCAGACATCGCTTGGTCCTTGTCGGATGGGTGTAATCAAAAATTTATGCACTTTGCACGCGCGCAATCCCGCAGCCGATAGAAGAATCGGTCGTGGGGGACTTCGCGAGTGGTTTTGAAACGGAATAAATCCTGTCGGGCTATGGCCTGGGCAAGGCTGGTTTACCCGATCTTTATGTTGCGGTCATGAAAGATTCAACGCCGCGCAGCGATTGTGCTTTGAGAAATACCTTTAGTCAACTGGTTTGGCTGGAATTGCTTATCTAATTCTCCGGTTTCTTCGGAGGAGGAGGGTGTCGAGGTGTAGATCAGGGTCGAGCCGAGTGTCGTCAACCCTAGGTGGGGGACGACTAGAGGGGATGCTCCGGCCCCGACACTCTTGGAAGAGGCTCCTCCTCTTCAGCAAGGGTAGTTCACCGTCCAGGCCTCCCTGTATAACTGGTGCTGAGATCTGGCACCTCTGACTGCTCGGAAGGAGTTCCGACGTTGTTCCCCTCCCATGATCCTTGAAAGGGTCATGGAGGGAGGTATCTTCATGGCTTAGTTAGGAGCCGAGATTACTGACTTCGTGGCGCGGCTGATGAATGAGGGGATGCCCCAGTCCTAGGTTCGCGCCAAGTCTGACCGTAGGATTGGTAGGCTAACGTCTGAGCTCAGGGTGCTTTAGTAGGAGGTGGCTTCACTCTGAGCATGTGATCAAGCAAGTCAGGAGGAAGCTCGGTCATAGGCCGAGCAATTGTCCTAACCTCAGTACATGGCCAAGCTTAAAAGTAAGCTTTTGGAGGAGGAGCGACAGGCCCATGCAGAGCGCTCAGGTCAGTGGGCGGCCGAGCGAGTGGAGCTCGAGGGCCGGATCCGAGAGACCGAGTGGGCCAAGGAGGAGGCCGAGGCGGCACGGGCCGAAGTTGAGGAGGCCGAGGCTGATCGAGGCAAGGGCGGGGTTGGTCGAGGTCAAAGGAAGCTAGCCGTGGCTGACGCTAGGGTGGCCGAGCTTGAGGGGAAGGTAGCAGGAGCCGGGGCGGAGGCGGTTGAGCACTATTGAAGCTCAGAGGAATACCAGGAAGTCCTGAAGTAGGCCGCCTTTGCATTTTACAAGCCGGGCTACCGACGAGGGCTGCGGAAGGGTTTTGCCCAAGGGTTCAGGCGGGCAGCCATTATGGCCCTGGAACAAGTCCTCGACGAGCTCGTCTTCCCCTCCAGGCAGCGCTACGATTCTGACGAGGATGGCTCAGATTCTCCCCCATCGACATCAAGCGATGGAGACCAAAGCGAGGGTATTTCTGCCTCGGTGGAAGAGAGATCACCAACTCTAGGTGCCTTGAGAGGGCGGGCAGACGGGGCAGTTCAGATACAAATGGGGTCAGTGCCCGGGTCGGCCGTCACTGAGGGTACCGGGGGCAGATCTCCGAGCACCGAGGGTCCTCCGCCTATTGAGCTTCAAGAGGGGCTCCAGACTTTCCCGAGTTCCCTTATTTCTATAGATTAGGAAATTGGTACCTACCTTGTTAGTTAATTTTCTCTTCCTTTTTTGTAATTTCTCTCTGGACTTAGCAATGTAATGATTTTCTTTCCATATAATGGGAACAGTATTCAAAATGCAATTGATTGCACGTTACCGTCTTTGACCGAGTAGGATTTACCGTATACACAGTTGCCAGAGAGTCAGAGATCTCATACAATTCGTAGCCAGAAAATCAGGCTTGCGTGTCGATCGAGAGTGGAGCTAGCATCTTTTCATCCTTCTATGCCTTAAATGACTTGCTATTTTTTACGTATTCCCACAGGGCTTTATGGAGGGCGTAGCATAACTGTTTCTAGGGAAGTACGTCTACCACTTGCATCTTTTCGATGGGAGATTCAATTAAGGTAAAGGTCTCCCCCTTCGGCCTATAAAGGTCCCAAAGGCGTCTCTCCCTCTTCACGCCGCTTAAGGCTTCCCTTGCAATCTCTAGCTTCCTTCTCCCATTCCTACAAAGCAACTGTCTTCTTCCTCTTTAATCATCTTTAGCTGAAGTATGGAGGATGATTCTGAAGATGACGAATATGGCGGTAGCTAGGGCATTCGTGCTGCTTCGGCGTAGAAGAACGGTCGACGATGGGACGGTCGGCATGTGTGGAGGGAGGATGCATGGCGACGGGTTCCCTTCCATCTTTTGGAACACCGCCATGCTCAGGGGATGGCTGGCTACTGCCGCACAAAGACACAGTGCAGAAGGTACTGTTCGACGGAATCCAAACCCACCAGTTTGGATGGCGTCAAGTACTGAGAAGTTGACAGCAGCGCTTCGCTCTTCCCCGAGCATCTCCCACTCCCATCCTCAGGGGAGTGTTTTCCTTCTTTCTCTCTCTCCTTTTATCATCCTCTTTTTATTGGGATGGTACCTATTTTCTGCTCCTTCGCCTTTCTCACCCATGCCCGCACCACTTAGAGGGTGCTCGCTTTCTGTCTGAACTTCTCGAGTGGACAAAGTCAATTGTCCCATTATCCGAGCCAGTTTCCACACGAGGTGGAGTCAGTGGCTAGGCATAGGGGCTACCGACCTTATCCATGTCGAGTGATCACTTCGTGATGTACCAGTTTTTCACTTTCTTACATATTGTACTGGCTATGGCCTACTTGATGTAAAAAAGATGTTTGATCCAATAAAAATGAGAGGTATTATCGCATTTTGTCTATTACATATATGGGAAGAAGCTCAAAAATAGAATTTTCACAATGTTGTCACATTCCAAGCCTGAGGGATAGGCGTCCCTTCCATGGTGGACAACCGATATGCTCTTTTTTCGAGCGTCTCGATCACTCTGTAGGGGCCTTCCCAATTAGGGGCCAATTTCCCCACCGCCTCTAGTGGTCGAGAAACTTCGGCTATCCTCAGAATGAAATCTCCCGGTTGAAAATGTTTATCTCAGACTTTGGCGTTGTAATAGCGAGTCATGCGTCACTGGTACTCTGTGGCTCGGATCCTCGCGACCTCGCGTACTTCATCTGCCAGGTCCATGTTCTCTGACAAGTTCTACTTGCTCAGCTCGGGAGAGAAGTTAATAACTCAAAGGGAAGGGTTGCTGATCTCTAGTGGAATCATGGCTACCGTGCCATACACCTGTTGGAAACGAGTTTCATCGGTAGTAGCTCTGGGAGTAGTTCGGTATGACGACAGTACGCTAGGCAGTTCCTCAAGCCAGTTACCCTTGGCCTTCCTGAGTGTAGTCTTAATGCCATTGAGGATGGTTTTGTTGGCATTTTAAACTAGCCCGTTGGCCTGGGGGTGGGCTACCGAAGTGAAGTGGTTGTGAATATGTAGGTCGGTGCACTTTTTCTTAAAATATTGCATGGTCTGATGATGATCTCCCTGGAATTCCCAATGAAACTGTGATGCACTGCCTCAACTTTGACCCAACTGTGAAGCCGATTTAACGGCGAAAAAGAAGGCATGCCCCAACAAAACAGGAGATCACAAAAGGGCAAGTCAACAAGGGGAAGAAAACCAGGCTAATTCGCTCAGTCCTTTACCCGACTTGGTTGGCCAATATCGTCCTGGTACCCAAAGCCTCGGGCAAATGGCGAATGTGCATCGACTTCACCAACCTCAACAAGGCTACTCCGAAGGACTATTATCCTCTACCAAGCATCGACCGACTAGTCGATTCAACTTCAGGTAATGAGCTTCTCAGCTTCCTCAACGCCTACTTTGGGTATCACCGATCCGGATGCATCCTGAGGACGTTGAGAAACATTTACCTATGACCTCAGCACATATTGCTACACCCGAATGCCTTTTGGGTTGAAGAACGCCAGAGCAATTTATCAGAGGGTGGTCAACCAGATTTTCGAAGACAAGATTGGTCAGAATGTCGAGGCCTACATTGACGACATGCTCATTAAGTCGTCGAAGGCCGAAATCACTTATCTGACTTGGTTGATACTTTCCAAACTCTCCGAAGGTACAATATGAAACTTAACCCATCAAAGTGTGATTTTGGAGTCAAGTCTGGAAAGATCCTGGGTTTTTAGTAACCCAACGGGGGATTGAGGTGAATCTCGAGAAGATCCAGGGTGTCCTAGATATGTGACGGCCAACAAGCATCAAGGACATCCAGCGCCTGACAGGGAGGATTGTCGCATTGAATCACTTCATATCTCGGGCTGCAGATTGCTTGGGATGATGAATGCGAAAAAGGCTTCACTGAGCTAAAATAGTTTTTGATGGCTCCTCTGGTACTCTCGAAGCCCGTGCCAGAAGAAAACCTTTATTAATTTCTCTCGATGGCATCCTCTACTGTTAGCTCAGTATTACTCTGAGATGACCAGGGAACTCAAAGGTTAATGTACTACGTTAGCAAAGTGCTCCTTGATACTGAGAAGAGGTGCCCCGTAACCGAAAAGCTCATGCTAGCATTGGTGACCTCAGCCAAGCACCTCCAGCCCTTCTTCCAAGGGCACAGCATTGTGGTGCTGACCGGCGAGCCTTTAAAGAAGATTCTGGCTCACCCCTAAGCTTTGGGGCACCTCGTCAAATGGGCTGTTATGCTCGGGGCCTATGATATTCCCTCCCCCCCCCGCACTGCCATCAAGGGTCAAGCACTCGCAGACTTCATCGTAAAGAATACTGTTCAACTTGATGAAACTCGCCCTGCCCACGGTCAGCCCGGTCTGGGAGCATTTCATCGAAGGATCGTCAAGCTCATCTAGCAGCGACGCAAGAGTCCTCCTTAGCTCCTTAGAAGGAGTGGAATTATAACATGCCATGAAGTTCAAATTTGCGACATCCAACAATGCCTCCGAGTACAAGGCCTTAATTTTTGGGGGCCCGGATGGCAAGATGCCTGGTAGCGGAGTGAGTCAAGATATACACTGAATCGCAACTGGTCACCAGCCAGATCAATGAAGACTACGAAGCTTGGGAACCACTGATGATCAACTACCTTCAACTGGTGAAGGAGGTGGCTCGACTACTCGAGAGCTTTCAAGTGGTCTGAATAGCTCGAAAGGAAAACTCCCGAGCAGATGCACTCCCTCGCCTCCTCCATCAGCCCATATAGGACCTGATCTTTCCTCCTCGAAGAGTTGGAGCACCCCAACATGGACCCCAAGCTTGTAGCCACTATTCAGGTGTCACCCGACAATTGGAGGGTGCCCTACATTGCCTGGATAAGTGACGGTCAGGAGCCTTCCAACCCGCGAGAAGCCAGGTGTCTCAAGTAACAAGGCCGACGGTTTGTTCTATTCAATGGATCACTTTATCGACGATCTTTTGCTAGACTCCTCCTCAAGTGCCTTCAACTTCATGAGGCTCAGCGAGCAGTCGAGGAGATTCACAAGGGAATCTATGGTGCATACCAAGGAGGGAGGTCGATCATGAGAATCTTGCTATGATGGGGGTACCAGTGGCCCACTTTGTAGTGCGATTGCTCAACCTATGTTCGAGAGTGTGATCATTGTCAGTGATTTGACCATCTAATCCATCAACCAGCTTCGACACTTGCAATGCTCACCGAGCCTTATCCTTTTTCTCTGTGGGGAATTGATATCCTAGGTCCTTTCCCTATGGCCTAAGCTCAGAAAAAATTCATTATAGTCTTCATCGACTACTTCTCCAAGTGGATCGAGGTTGTGGCTTCTGCAAAGGTAACAGAAGAAGTAATTTGGAGTTTTGTGTGGTGGCCGATCATATGTCGCTTTGGGATCCCCTGAGTGATAGTAAGCGATAATGGCTAGCAGTTCAACTGTGCATATTTTCAGAATAAGTGTGCCGACCTATATATTCACAATCACTTCACTTTGGTAGCCCACCCGTAGGTGAATGGCTTGGTCAAAAATGCTAATAAGACCCTTCTTAAAGGCGTAACAACCAAACTCGATAAGGCTAAGGGTAATTGGCTCAAGGAATTGCCTAGTGTACTTTGGTCATACCGCACCACTCCAAGGGCCTCTACAGGTGAAACCCCATTTCAACTGGTCTTTGGCACTGAGGCTGTCATTCCGTTAGAGATCGGTAACCCATCTCTTTGGGTTATCAATTTTCTGCTCGAGCTTTACAATTGGAAGTTGTTGGAGAACCTCGAGCTGGCTGATGAAGTACGTGAAGCCGTGAGAATCCAGGCGATGGAGTATCAGCGACGCATGGCCCGTTACTAAAATACCCAGGTTTGGGATCGATAGTTCCTCCCGAGGTCCTGAGGAAAGCGGAAGCCTCTCAGCCATTTGAGGCGGTGAGGAAGCTACCCTTAACTAGGAAGGCCCCTATCGAGTGGTCAAGATGCTCAGAAAAGGGGCTTATAGATTGGCAACCATGGAGGGAAAATCGATCTCGCAGACGTGAATTGCTACAGCACTACGTAAAATTTATTTTGGAGCTCATGTTTTATTATCCATGCGGGCAAAGGCTTCTTCTATCTCCAGGCGAAGAGGGGGAGGAGTTGCGTGACCCTCTCTGCCAAGGACTCTTTCCACAAGGGCTGGAAGACCCAGTATTTCTGGGTGGGCTCGACCTTGGGTGGTGAGTCCTGGACCTTCCCATTGGTGCCCAACTTCCATCCAAACATTCCTCCGAAGTAGGTTGTGGCTTCCCCGGAGGTGGAGAAGAAGGCTGCCCTTCTTCAAAAGAATCGTTGATCCACCACCGAGTTGATGACCGTGGCAAACATTGAGGAGTATCCTTCTCAGATGGTGGCACCTCCGGGTAAGGGCTTCAGGGTCTTGCATTGATGCTGGGTCAGATTATTAGACTTCCTTCTCATGATCTACTTTTCTTTATTTAGATTCGAGGCGGACGGCAGATGAGGGGGTGTTGCTGGCCGAGGTGGGGATCATCGACTTGGAGGGGATGCCTACTCTCGGTAGACCTGAGATGTCCGGGAGCTGCTCTCGTGTCCAAGACAAGGGGAAGCAAGTTGCCCGGGATGGCACTTCCGAGCGCCGCGGGGCTAAGCGTAAGGACCCCGTGGAAAAGCTACTACGGTCCTCGATGAAGGCCGTGGCCGCTGAGAGGAAGCGGGCAAGAAGGGTGGAGGTCACCTGTTTGATCGAGGAGGGTGCATAGTTGGCTCTCTCGACTATCAAATCAGAGGGGTTCGTCACCGTTGGAGAGGTCACGATTGAGGCGGATGGGTCCCAGGTAGAGGCGGTTGGTGCTGGGGCACCTACCAAGGCTGAGGGGGCACAGGGCGGTGGAACTTGGTCTGAGCCGGTCGAGGCTGAGGGGTCGCAAGGTGAGGTGACCCCATCTCAGCTGACCGAGGCTGCAGAGGTGCAGGGTGAGGCGACACGATCTGAGCCAGGTGGTGGGCCCCTACAAGTAGGAGTACTCGGGGGGGATGCCCCAATCCCGACTGTCCGAGAGAGGACCTTCCCTCCCGCTACGGGTGTCTTCGCCGTCTGAGCCTCCCTGTACCGCAAGTGCCATTCTGCGACATCAGAGGCAGTTCGAGGAGGTCTTGGGCACAGCCCCCCTTCCATGCTTCTGGAGTGAGTCATGGAAGGCAGCTTGATTCTGGCCAATTGGGGGCCGAGATGACTGATTTGTTTGCTCGGGTGGACTTAGAGAGGGAGTCTCTGTCCTGGGCCCCCGGCATGTCCGACCGAAAGATCTAACACTTGACTCTCGACCTTGAGGACCTTCAGCGGGATGTGGCCTCGCTTAAGGCGCAAGTAGAGTCAAGCCAGAAGGATGCTCGGGTATCGACCGAGTAGATGGCTCAAGCTCGTTATACGGTCGAGCTGAAGGATAGGCTCCTGGACGTGGAGCGCAAGGTTTAGTCCGAGCGTGATGAGCAGTGGAAGGCCAAGCATGAGGAGCTTGAGGGCCGAGTCCGGGAGGCCGAGGGCGCACGAGCCGAAGCTGAGAAGAGGCAGTTCGAGGCAGAGCGGAGGGCAACCGAGCTTGAGAAGAAGGCGGAACTGGCCAGAGTGGAGGCGGTTGAGCAATACAAATGCTCAGAGGGTTATCAGGTGGTGCTCCAGAAGGCTGCCTTTTCCTACTACGAGCTAGGCTACCATCGGGGTCTGCGGAAGGGGTTCTCTCAAGGCTTCCACCGAGTGACTTCTCTGGCCCAGGAGCAAGTGACGGAACAGCTCAAGTTTCCTTCCGGGTAACGTTATGACTCGGATGAGGATGTCAGGGATTCTTCCTTCCCGACATCGAGCGAGGGTGGAAGTCGGGATGCCTCCGTCTCATCCGAGCGACCGCCGACTCCGACAACCTCGGGAGGGTGCGCAGTCGAGACAGTTCCCATGCATGTGGGGTTAGTGTCCAGACCGACCTTTACCGAGGGTGCTGGGGGCAGGTCACCTGGTGCCGAGGATCCTTCATCTGTCGAGTTTCGTGGTAGACCCGAGGCCTAATTATATTTATTTTTTTCTTTTTCTTTCCTTTCTTTAATGTGGCCATGAAAATTTTTTCCTTGTGTATATGATGGTGGTAGTAATAAATACTGAATTGACTATTCCTTACCGCCTTTGACGTAATTTGACTACTGTACTTGTAGTTGTTGGAAAGGTGGTGATTTTTTCTGTGGATATCTTGCGTGTCGATTGGTCAGGCAACTGGCGTGGCACTGGCGCCTGTCCATCTTCCCATGCTTTGAATGACTTGCCACTTCGTGTGTTTACGTTGAGGGGGTGTTGGTGGAAAATGAGGTAACCACCTTGGGGAAGGGGTTTCTACCTTTTGCGCTTCTTCGAGGGGAAAGTCATTTAAGGCAACAGCTCCCCTTCAGCCTATAAAAAGGTCCCCAAGAGTGTTTCCTCCTCTCTTCATCGCTTAAGGCCATCCTCTGTAGTTTTTCCTCTCCGTGGAGTGTTGGGTTGTTAGTCTTGGTGAGACGTGGAAGGCATTTCGGAGGATGAAGATGCAGACTACAGTAGGAGGGAGGTCCCCACTTCTCTGGTTCGAAAGAGCGTTCGACGGTTGGCGGGTAGCTCGAAAGAGGGTTCGACGTGTGGTGGCACGTACTCTACCTTCTTTTGGACTGTCGACACTACCTTTGGAGGAAGGTAGAAGCAGATGGATAGGGGCATCAGGCATCGCCCCTTGTCCTGCTCTTGCCTCTCCTCCTCCCCTCCCCTACCTTCTTTCTTTCTGCCTTCGATCCCATCGCCTCAAGGGGCAGCTCTTCAAGCTCCCTCCTCACCTCCTCTGCTCTTCAACTAGCCTCTTTTCCTTTTTCTTTGAGTCATTGGTGGATGTCTTTTACCATCCTCTTTTTCATCATATCTCATAGGGGGTCCCTCCAAAGAGTTGGCAGAGGAGGTTTTCTCTGGCCATTCCTTCTTCATCTTCCTCTCTTCCTTTGATACCTTTCCTCGGAGTTTCTCGAGCAGACAAGGTCAGTTATCCCGTTATCTGAGCCAAATTCTACACTGGGTAGAGTCAGTGGCTCGGCCCGAGAATACTGACCGAGTTCACGTCGAGTGTAGGAAAAAGCTTGGTTTCTTACCCGCTCCGCGAGGGTAGCCTCGGCCTCCTCAGCTCGGGCTACGGCCGGGGTAAACTCTGCGTCCCGCTCAGCCCGTCCCCCGGCAGGCTGAGTAGAGGAGGATGACGCATCTGGTCCGGTCCTCTGGGCTCCCTCGGCCCGCTGCATTTCAAAAGGTCAGTCGAGTTTGCATAAAGCATTTCAGTTTCAAATCTAGGAAAACTCACCAGAAGCTCTAAAGCCGCTCGGTACTCGTCCCGCTGCTGCACGGTAGCGTGGAGGAGTCCCTCAATATCGGCTATGCGCCCTTGTGGGTCTAGCTGCATTTAGAAAGTAAGTGTCAGTCATTCATTCATTCATGTAGGAAAGGTTGAGTTTAGCATTTCATACCGATCGTCGGGTATTGCGGTAGACTTGGCTGCCATGCCGACAGGTGAAGGCTTTTAGATAGGCCTCATCGCTGTCCGCCTGTTCTGTCACGGCCTTGCCTTTATGTTTCCAATCTTGAACATATTTCCTGGGTCGGCCACTCCAGTCAATGTCGCTGCCAATCCCTTTGGTAGATTTTCCCGGGTGCTCGTCATGTCGGTGCGGGAACCTTACCGCTGGCTGGTGCACTCCCCTCGTCCTCATGATCAGCCAATAATGGAGGGGCTCGATTACATTTATACAATGAAGCCAGACGTCCCGTCCTCGGTAGGCTAGGGAGGCCTCAACCCACGGCTGCCCCGTATGGTCCTCGTCCCGATACGGTGTCCAACGCACTTGAAAGGGCCATACATTCACAGCATTTGTCAGCATTTGTTAGCATTTGTCAGCATTCATGTCAGCATTTTAAAAAAAAGCATATAAAAGCATATAAGAAGCATATAGAAGAGCATGTAGGAAGTCAGGCTATTTACCGATGCATGCGGGAATGAATCCAGGTCCTCTTGGATCGCCCGAGTCGATCGCTGAATTGACCCTGCGCTCCAGGCAATATTCCACCACCTCGCGATGGGAAACTGACCCGGGTATAGCTTAACGCCTCGGCCAATCCCTGGTAGATACAAGAAAGCCCAAAACTGCATTTGTTAGAAATGTCAGCATTTTAGGTAATTAGAAGCATAATAAAAGAATAGAAAGGCATTGAGGTGTTTTACCTATAGAAAAGGCGAGAAGCCACCTAGCATGGTCACCCGATCAGTTGCGCTGAGTGAGTGGAACAGGAAGGCCAGCACTGCTGCTCCCCACCCGTACTTCCTCACCCGGCTCAGATCTGCCAATAGAGGAAGGAGCCGACAGCTGATCACATCGGCCCGCGTCGCAAACAGAAGCTTCCCGAACAGCAACATAAGGAAGCATCTCAGGACTATATCTCCATTCGGTCCCAGCTCCGCCGCCACACTCGGACGTGCCTGTTCGACCACTCGGTCGATGTGCTGCTCCGGGAGTTCTAGTACTGCCGCAGCTACTCTCCGGAGTCCCAGACTTTCTTGGAGCACCGACCGTGACAATTGGGACGATGGATGCCCAGGCCTCATCAAGTCCAAGCCGAGTAGCTCCTGAGCAAGCTCCCGGTAGTCGACGTATGCCCACCCGGTCATAGCCTTGCCGTGCACTCGCAAGCCGCTGATCCGGGCCATGTCTTCCAAGGTCGGTATCATGTGCCCCCACGGGAATATGAAAGCTCGGCTGACCGAGTCCCATCTCTCGTGCAAAGCCAGCAGGAGTGTTGTGTCCACTCTCGCCACCTCGATGCTTAGGACTTCCCCGAAGCCCATGGCAGTCAATCTTTCCCATTGATACTCCGGCAATGCGAGATAGACCACCCGGACTTATAACCATGTAATCTGTGTCCTTCTCTTCCCCTGCACAATTAAGTCATAGGGTTAGTCGTAGAGTCCTAGGATTTAATGGCATTACATTTATAACGATTAAAACAACAAAAAAATCAGAAATCAGAAAACTCAAAAAAATGGATTTCCTGTTCTGTTGCGCTTAACGCACCCACCCAGATGCATTAAGAGCATAACGGCTACTGGTAGAGTTGTTATGCTCCTACGCACTCGGCGTGGTTTTCTCTGCTTCTTGAGCTGATGGAAATGGCCCCAATGGCCTACAGATACCCCTAATGAGTCCCCAGACTCATTCTACACCCCCCAAACACACATGCATTCGAATTGAAAATTCAAATTTTGATTTTTTTTAGGGCGGAATGACCTACCTCCAGGTCTTGACCTCGCTTTCTCTTCGCCGGCAGAATGGCCTCTCCTTCAGCGCCGGTAGCATCTCCAGCTTCTTCTCCAACTTCCCTTGCTCCTCCTGGCGCCGTGGGAGCCTCCTCCTCTGTGGGATGGGTCACCGCGGCCGCCACCGTTTCTTCCTCCGTCGACGGGCTCGCCGGCGGAGAGACCACGCGTTCCACCCTCCCCTTGACCTTCCGCACCGCCTTCCTCTTCTTCCCCTTCTCACGTGTCATCGTTGGCCGGGGGGGAGCTTCGTCGAGCTGGTCGTCGGAGGGAGAGAATAGGAGGGTTTGTTTTGGAGGGGTTTTTGTTTCAGTGTGAATGATTTGAAACGAGCGAATGGGGAAGGTAAGGGGCCCGTTTATTTTTTTTTAGTAACCCAAAGAATTTAACGGTCTATCGCGCAGCCGTTATGTTGGTATAACGCATGTCATCCAGTTCGCCATGTAACTGGGTTGTTAAATTGTTGAAATCTTGGTTCAATGGACTATAACGGGTTCCCTCTAATCCGTTATTTTTGATATATGGCGCACCTTTATACGTCCGTTAAATGGTTGGCTTATGTTTTTATCTCGTTGAAAGATTGCGCCTTGCTTGATAAATTGTTGTTATTACTATTGGCTAACCCTGATGCAGCAAGCCCAATAATGAAGATCATCTGCTCGCCCACACAGGTAAGGCAGGTATTGTATCTTGTTCCTTTATCCCTTAATGCATTACTATATGTTAATTACGATATATAATCTCGAGAGCCGGCTGGTCATTCATATGCCCCAGGATCTGATGTTCCCCTCAAACAAAAATGATGATGATAAGATCTTCATGTCCTCATTCATTCCATGCATTTTGGGATTTGATTTGGCATTGTTTATGCATTTAGAATTCTTAAACCATTTAAGATTTGAACATTACACAAAATAGTCTTAGAACACACTTAAGCACCCTCAATCCTCACTTTTGATTATTTCGACACGGCACGAGATAGAAACTTAGTTCAGAGTTTTGTTATTATCAAAATCACTCAAAAAGACTCAACAACCAGTGCTCTAAGTACTTCAGGGGCCAACCCCAGCCATCCTCGTTCTCCCTCCCTTGCATCTTATCAGGTTATCCACGGCTTCCGGGAGGCCTTCTAGATTCCAGCCGACTACGACATCATCTTCCCTATCGGTGAGAAGTACGTAGGGTGTTACTACCGTGGTGGCATTAGTATGCCCATTGAGTCCTTCCAGACAGGGTTCCATCTTCCCCTTTATCTCTTCTTTGAGTCTGTTCTTCATTTCTACAACCAGTTCTTAGGTGTCCTTTCCCCTAATTCTTAGCACATTCTCTGTGCCTTCGTGTTCATCTACAATCGGGTAGCGATCACTCCCACTGTCCATCTCTTTCATCAATTCTATAGTCTTCAACATTGTCTTGGTGCTGATCACCCAGCTTTTTACCTTCAGGCCAGAAACAACTGATCCATCATTTTCATTTCCTCCGTCGTATCCAACATCAAGTGCTGGGCCGAATGCTTTGTTATCATTATAAAGGTGGGGGGAGTGGCCAAGCTAGCAACTGGGGTTTCTTTAACACTCCCCAGCTTCGCGCGGGTGACAACCTGCCAACCCCGACTATCGAGGAAGCCAGGGTGGTGAAGGCCCTTCTTCGTCACCACCTTCGTGATGCCGACACGAGGCTGACTCCCAAAGTACTTTCAGGAATTAGGACTGAGCCCCCCACTACCTCCTAGTATGGCCCTTGTTATTTTCATGGTGCCTCTAACTTTGACTTCTGACTTTATTGCTATGGTGTAGAGGCTCCACTACTTCAAGAACTACGATTTGAGACGATAGAGCTACCGTGGTATGTTCCCTGGCCACGCGACCTCCTCGAGTCAAGTGCGGATCAGGTGACCATCGCAACCCCCCAATTGGTAGTCACCTTTGAGCTGGGCACCTGCCATACCCCTTGTCGACAATGGCTTGGGGCTTGCGTCCACCTTCGTCGTCGTTGCCTGTGGCCATCTTATCAGCTCCCAGCGTTGGTTCGGGCACTCGTGTGGCTAACCCAAGAGCAGTCTCTAGCAGCCTGAGGAGCTCATCAGATGTGTCAGTCGAGGTCTCACCGATGGTTGGGGACAAGCGCCAGCAGGTTAATCTTAGGGCCGTGTCAGCGATGGACTTCCAGCATCCACCAGGGCCAACCCGGCGAAGGTCTAGCTATCGACTGCATCCCCTCCAATTTGCTCATCGCGGATGGGGGTTGGCCCATCAGCTCCCATCGAGGAGCCCATCGAAAGGGGTGATACGGCATGCCCTACTACTGATCCCAACTCCCCCCTGACCTAGGACACTCCAGGGATACTCACCTATTAGCTGGAAGCCTATACGCTGATGGAGAAGGCCCTGAAGCTAAGGGAGCGTTTGGCCACCCTCTCCCGGGAGATCGACAGGGAGTTGTTTAGTATGTCGGCCAAGTACCTATGCTCTATGGCTCGAGCTCTTGGCATGTGGGGAGTCCACTTCTGGGAAGCTGCTCGGTAACTGGCTGACAGTCGCATCGAGCGATTGTCACTAGAGGCCCAACTGTAGAAGATGAAGACTGAGCACATCAGTCTTCAAGAGCTTCTGGAGTTCTAGGGGCGCAGGCTAGCGGTGGTCGAGCACGATCAGGACACCTTCTAGGTGCAGGTCGAATCGTCTGAGGACCTTTGGAGGCGGGTGAAAGCCCGCACCAAGGCAACGGAGGAGCGGGCGATTGGGCTGGAGGCTGTGGCCGATCTAGCACAGAAGGAGGAAGAGGTGACCATGCCCAAGATCGTAAAGCTTGAGGTGACAGTCGTCACAGCCAGGGCTGAGGTGGCTAGGGTAGGCGAGGAGGCAATCAAGCACTTCCAAGAGTCCTTGGAGTATGAGGCTGAGCTGAATGTCACCGCCCTCGAGGTCTATGGACTGGCGAGAGATGCCAGCTTCAAGGATGGCTGGGCGATTGCTAAGGCTATGGGGGCCTAGTGCCGATGTTGTCGCCTCTAACGTCATTCTGATTGGAGGGCAACCAGGGCGCAGAGGACCCAGGTGAGGAGGAGGTGGACAAGGTGAAGTAGGACGCGGAGGCCGAGCACCCAGTGGATCGAGAGTTGGTTGATCTGACAGATGATCTACCAACACTGGGGTCGATGCCTGAGGATGCACCCGGGACTCAGGGCTCGATGCCCGCTCAGACAGTTGAGGGGGCGAGCACTTCCGAGTGAAGCACTCGCACTATTAGAGGCTCTCACTGTCCTTTTCTTTCTCTCTCTCTCTCTCTATTTTCTGTATCTTTTGGGTATGCCGAGCAGGCGTAACCTCTCTTCTATACGCTTTTTTCTAGAAATGAAGTATGTTTACTGTTCCTCTCGAACGTCTTGTCTGGTTGGTATCTCTTCACCTCTTATAAAGACTTGGGTTGATTTCCTTTGTTTATACCCCCTCGGGACATGAACTGGCGGTCGAAGCTTCTTCGGGAAGCATCGAATATTTAAGGGGCGTAATTCTTGGGATCTTGCTACTTTGCTTCCGTCAAATCAGGAGGGGACAAAAGCCCCTGACCCTTTTTGGAGGTTTTACTTGCTCTCTATAAATAGGTGATGTGGGACAAGACAGTGAACATGGGACTCTAGCTCGCAGGCGTCCCTAAGCGAGGGAAATGCGGGATCGTGCGTGGTTGAGGAACAGGCAGTGAGTCTCGGGTATTCAGCTCTTCCGCGTGTACTCGGATTGAGTCACGGGATGGGTTTTACTCTCTTGCTCACAACAGTGATTGAATTGATATAGCGAGCTAAATTATCCTAGCATGCTCTCTAGCAGCGGCATATAAAATATATACAAGTAAAATTGATTGGAGGACCTCCACCCCATACAACCCACAGGCATATGGGTTGGCTGAAGCTTTTAACAAGGCATTGTGCACCCTCCTATTCAAGACAGTCAGTGCTCACAGAAAAGATTGGGAGGAAAAGATGTATGAAGCTTTATGAGCATATCGAACTATCTACAAGACTCCCACAGGCTGCTCACTGTTCTCCCTCGTATACGGCTCAGAGGTTGTGGTCCCCGCCAAGCTGGAAGTACCATCACTAAGGGTCTCCATTCAACATGGTCTGGTCCCTGACGAATAGACAAATGTCGAAAGAAGGCTGGAGGAATTGGCTGACCAAGAAGGGAAGCATCTTCGAGCGCAACAGAATATTCAGATATATCATGCCCGCATGGCGTGTGTCTTCAATAGGCTCATTAAAGGATGAGAATTTAAAAAGGGAGACCTGGTTATGGTGAAGAAAAAAGAGGTTATGGCCTCTAACCCCAAAGGCAAGTTTACTAAAAATTGGTTGGGCCCGTATGTGGTCCAGCGAGTATATGAAGGCAGGGCCTACGTCGTGGTCAACCACCGAGGAGAAGTGCAGTTCCCACTGCTTAGTAGCAGGCATCTGAAGTTATATCATGCACCACCACCCCCTTTAGGCAGAATGGTGGACAAGTAAGTGGGTCCACTGGGCTTGTGCCTCTACTAGATAGTTCAGCAAACGGCTCTATGCCCAAGCCGATATGCTCTTTTGTCGATTTGGACATTTCATCTAAATCGGTGCTTAAACCTTTCTTCCTTTGCGTTGATGTTAACTTCACATCAACGAGAATACATTTTCGGCGAACGGCTCTATGGCCAAGCCGCTATACTCTCTCGTCAATTTGGACTTTTCGTCTAAATTAATGTTTAAACCTTTCTTCCTTTGTGTTAATGTTAACCCCACATCAACGAGAATACATTTTCAGTGAATGGTTCCGTGCCCAAGCCACTACACTCTCTTGTCGATTTGGACCTTTCGTCTAAATCGATGCTTAAACCTTTGTTCCTTTGCGTTGATTTTAACCCCACATTAACGAGAATACATTTTCAGCGAATGACTCCGTGCCCAAGCCGCTATACTCTCTCGTCGATTTGGACCTTTTGTCTAAATCGATGCTTATACCTTTCTTCCTTTGCGTTGATGTTAACCGCACATCAATTAGAATACATTTACCACGAATGGCTCCATGCCGAAGCTGCTATACTCTTTCATCGATTTGGACCTTTCATCTAAATCGATGCTTAAACATTTCTTCCTTTGCATTGATGTTGACCCCACATCAACAAGAATACAATTTCGGCAAGTGGCTCTGTGCCTAAGTCGCTATACTCTATCGTCAATTCATGCCTTTCACCTTAATCGAGGCTTAAACCATTCTTTCCTTGCATTGATGTTAACCTTACATTAATGAAAAGACATCTTCCAACAAGCAGCCCTTTACTGCCTGGTGAATGGCTCCATACTCGAGATATTATGCCAATAGGTCTTAGCCTTGGGTTCAAAGATGACACTTCAACCCACGCATTTCTTCAAAAAAAGTGGGGCTTAAAATAGAGGTGTCCCGCCGGACTTGCTCGAGCATTCTACTGAGCAAGGGGAAGAATGGCTATAACCCAACTGTGACGATAATCTGAAAGTGCGCTGCAAGCAGAATTGGGTACCCCACCATGTGAAAATCTATAAGGGCTCATGGGCAAAAGCAAGAGGGGGCTGACTCCGGTGAAAATCAGAAAGGGCGCTTGGGTCAGTAATGTGGTAATTTTAAAAAAGGTGATGAATAAGACATCGTTATTTTCAAACCCTACCATGGAAACACCCAGCATGATACTTCCCCTACGTCCCACTGGGAAAGCTGAAACTACAATCGATGCCTCGACATCATTGTCGGGACCGATGCTAAAACCCACCAGTGTAGTCCTTACACCTATGCTGCTAAACAAAACCTTTCCTTGCTTCAGCATTTACCCCATGTCGATGAACAAACTCCCATCGATGCCTCGACATCATCGTCGGGACCGATGCTAAAACCCACCGATGTAGGCCTTATGCCTATGTTGCTAAACAAAACCTTTCCTAGCTTCGGCATTTACCCCATGTCGATGAACAAACTACCATCGATGCCTTGACATCATTGTCGGGACCGATGCTGAAACTCACTAGTGTAGGCCTTACGCCTATGCTGCTAAAATAAAAATTTTCCATGCTTCGGCATTTACCCCATGCCAATGAATAAACTCTCATCAATGCCTTGACATCATAGTCGGGACCGATGCTAAAACCCACCGGTGTAGGCCTTACGCCTATGCTGCTAAACAAAATATTTCCTTGCTTCAGCATTTACCCCATGCCGATGAACAAACTACTATCGATGCCTCGACATCATCATCGGGACTGATGCTAAAACCCACTGGTGTAGGACTTACACCTATGCTGCTAAAATAAAACTTTTCCTTGCTTCGGTATTTACCCTAGGCCAATGAACAAACTCCCGCCAATGCCTCGACATCATCGTCGAGATCGATGCTAAAACCCACCGGTGTAAGCCTTACGCCTATGCTGCTAAAATAAAACTTTTCCTTGCTTCGGCATTTACCATGAGCAAACTCCCGTCAATGCCTCGACATCATCGTCAGGACCGATGCTAAAACCCACCAGTGGAGGTCTTACGCTTATGCTGCTGAAACAAACTATTCCTTGCTTCGACATTTACCCCCATGCTGATGAACAAACTACTGGCAATACCTCGACATCATCATTGGCATCGACGCTAAAATCCACCAGTGTGGGCCTTACACCTGTGCGACTAAAGTAAATCTTCCTTGGTTCATGATCTAACCCAGTGCTGATGAACAAACTGACATCGATCCTTGCCATCGCTAATGGGATCGGTGAATATTATCTTCCTACCCACCACGTCAGTGTTCTACAGAACCTCGAGTCAAGTCACCCGCTTGATCGGGCAAACATCTACCTTGCTTCACCAAGGTGCCAGCCCGTGATCGCTCACGTGATTGATGTGGTGGAATGAGCTAAAGGCTCCACCCCTTGACCAAATATCAAGAATGGTCAAATTCTAACTTGCTCAAGGCAAGGGGTTGAGTCTAAGAACGGATCTAACTTATTTTCTTGTTTAAGTGTGTGTAGAATGCAGGTTCCGAGCCCGAAGACTCAGTTTCTGGCCATATAACGCACCTACACTGGACCGTTATATGTTATGTAACGGACCTACATCACCCCGTTATACTCCTCAGGAGCCTAAGGATCAGTTCTTAGAAAATGGTAATTTAACGCACTCCAAAGTGTCCGTTATATTCTTAACGGATCATGTCTAGTCCGTTAATGTTTCCAGAACGTAATAAAATAGTTAGTTTTCCTGAGTTATTCTTATGACGGATGATGGCTAGTCCGTTATTCTCCTGTGACGGCTTGGTGTAAGTCTGTTATTCCATGCAAAAAACTCTGTTTCTCAGAACCAGTTTACTCAATAAGGATATCAAGTTCAATATTTATTCAAACAAAGAAGCTTTCATTCTCATTATTCAAATGAACTACATTGTATATCAAACCATCAAATTTCACTCTTCTCATTACATCAAGAAGTAGACAAAAAAAAGAATCAAAGTACATTTATTTTCTTGTCCGCTTGAGGCCGGATTTTTCACAATTCTTTCATGCAAGCCCGACAACGTTCGTCATCTTCCTCCACTTCCTCCTGCCACAGACGCACCTTGCTGATCTCCCACATGGTCAGCGCATTCCGAACCGCTCTTTCATCCTCCTCTGTCCCCATCTTCCTAGCTTGAAGGGGAGGGTAGTGTGCAAGTGCAAGAGCGTTGATGTGAGGTAGCCCAACTTGGAGGTAGCATCGGTGAGGGTCGTAGATCGCCAGGGTAGTGTCCCCCACTAGCTGAAGGTCTAGACCAAGTCACCGTGATACTCTGAAGATGGCATTCCGAAGCACGCTCGGACGCATCTTGAACCCGTCTATTGACATAGTGTTGAGGAAGAGGCGCCAATCGTCGCATGTTTTCTTATCTGCTATCCACCTTTTTTTTCTCCTCCACAGCTTGCGCGTTATTTCAAGAGAATTGACTATTTAACGACCAAGTTAGGTGGAATTCGTCTCTCCCGAGATGAAATTTTCGCTTTGAGCTTCTGCCTTGAAGGGCCTGGGCCTGGAGTGCTCCTCTCTTTCTTTCTCTCTTTCTCTTTTCTTCTTTTTTCTTTCTTTATTTGGGATAATATTTGGTAAGGAATTTTACAACTTCCCTGTGGACAGCAGGAGAGAAGTTGACGCCGAAATTGGTTTGATGCCACAAGCACAGGTTTAGGTCTGAAGCTAGCTTTGTGTCACCGGAAAATGAGCTTAATCGCCAAGGGTGGCTTAGAGCCCGAAGTAGAACAATATGCAAAATTGGCGAATCAAGAAATGAGTTGGTGTTCAACACTGACTTGGTACTAAAGCATGGGTTGGATCCCATGCATAGATGGCTTGATGTTAGGCAGACATGTTTGGAGCCTTAAGAGGTTCGCAAACTGACGGTTTTGGGAGAGACTCCACTAACAGAGTGTTGAAATTGGAAAGGGAAAAGATAGAGGTCCCCCTTGAATCTGCCTTCTTGGCTCTGCAAGTGGTTTTACTTCTTTTTTTCTTCGTGCTTGTATTTTTGTCTTCACTTAGAGCTTTGCTTGGAGCCTTCTTCCCGGACTGGCCTTTCTGGCTTTGCTTGGGACTTGGCTTGGAGCTTTCTGTTTTGGACTTCTGATCAGGTTGTTGCTTGCCGGAGTTACCTTGCTTGAGGTTTCGCTTGAGATTTTGCTCGGATCATTATTTAGCACTTTGCCCCTACCTCTTCTTGGAGTTTGCTTTTACCAAATACGGCCTCTTGACTTTCTAAGGTGGCAGCCTGGTTCTTCAGCAATTTCCTCTTCCTTCTTTCCTTTTCTTATCTATTCTTCTTCCTTTTCTACCTCATGTCATGTCTTGAGGGAAAGGAAAATCCATTTTGGGGCTGATTGGAACATGCCCCTAGGGTTGAAATTCCTACCTCAAGTTCTTGCCTTAGAAGGCTTAGATTGTTCGTGGCCTCCTCCTTGGTGACCCATAATTATTTGATAAGAAATTGCTTCATGGAATCGCCCCTCGCCTGGGCTTGAGGGCTTTGACTTTAAGGTTTGGATGTCGGCTTCTTTCATTTTCACCTTTCACTTGATGTAGACGGCAATAGGATTGCCCTCTTGCCCGGACTTAGAGGCTTTGGCTTTCCACCAGTGCTTTGGCTTCAGAACGAAGCATAGGTGTTGGCTTTTTCATGTCTGCCTCAGCTTGATACATTCGACAAAGTATTGTTGTGAGATCGGCTCGTCTTTATCTATCCAATTGTGTTCTTTTTCTTTGGTTTGCTTTTGGTCAAGGACAAATCTTACCAGACTTAGATATAGTTCTTCCAGGGCAGCGACATTGCCCCTGGCTAGCAGGAATAACATATGGATTTTGTTGGCACTTAGTCTTCAACAGGAAGCCTTCACTTGGACGTACCGAGCAGCGGCGGCCATGACTGGGGTGGCATTGTCCCCTCTTAGTAATTGCAACTTGGACATGTATTATGTTGTCATGTGGCCTTTGACAGGAGGTTTTAACCTTGATGCCCCCAGTGGCAGCAACCATGGCCGGAATGGCATCCCCTTGCTAGTAGAGCAACTTTAGGTACATGTTGACATTTCGCCTTTGAAAGGGACCGCTTAACCTTGACGCCCCCGACAGCCTTAACCTTGATGCCCTCAATAGCTTTAACTTTGATGCCCCCGGCGGCAGCTTCAATGGTAGGAATCCTTTGAACTTCTTGCAAGAGTGTGAAGGAGTCACAACCTTTATCGAGGCAAGATTATTCTTCGACAGAGAAACGAAAGGCAGGAAACGTCCCACCGAGCGTGCCAGTTTGTTTACACGTAAAATTTTCAGATATCCACTTTGTTGGATGAATATGTGGATATTTTGACATATTTGTTAATTCCGCACTTTTGGGTTTATCAGACGATTTAGGGTTCGTGTACGGGACTTTTCCCCACCGACCCTAAGGCGAGGAGGTCGAGGAGGGTCGTCGGGGCTTCGACTCCGAGGGCACGCCAGAGGATGTGGTCCCGTGTCCCCTGGGTAAGCGCTGTAGTTGCGATGCCAACGTTGAGGTGTGGGATCCGGAGTGCCTCTGTGCGGAAGCGGGAGATGAAGTCCCACAGCATCTCCTCCTTTCCCTGCCTGAGGGCGAGCAAGGTCACTGCTGATCTAGCCACCTTTCGACAGCCGATGAAGTTTTCCTTAAACAGCTTCTTGAGCTGCTGGAAGGAAGTGATCGTCTCGGCCGACAGGGACTCGAACCAGGCCCGGACGTTCTCCCGGAGAGTCATGACGAACGCTAGGCATTTCACAGTATCTGAGGCTCGGTGGAACACCAGGTGAGACTCAAAGTTGTGCATGTGGTTGGCCGGGTCAGTGGTGCTATCGTAGGCGGTGAATGACGGCAGCTGGAGTTTTGGCGGGATGGGGACCTCCATGATCTCCCTGGAGAAGGGAGCGTGGAAGTCATGGTCATCGTCGATGAGGCCACGATGTTTGGCGGCCAGGAGGACGTCGTCCAGATATCAGACTTTGTCCTCTATCTCATCAATGCGTTGGAGTCGACGATCCATCTCCGGGTTGGAGTGAAGCGGGCTGCGCACCCTTAGTGCAGGCCTGCTGCGCGATGGCCGGGTCCTCGCAACTGAGGCGCGGGACACCTCTCAGGCTCGGTGGGGGTTTTCCCCCGTCTGGTTCCCCTCGCCTTCCCCACGTTTGGGTGGGGCGTGTCAGGGTTCCATTCGTTGATTCCGAAGTTCCTGGCAAAACTCTGTCAGGGCTCGGATCTGTTGACGGATCTCGTCTAGGTCACCTGGGGTGACCTCTCGCTGGGGGTGGCTGGAAGAGGCTTCATGTGATCCCCGGCGGGAGTTGGGTCCCTGATGGGAACTGCGCCCCCAGTGACTGGCATTGCGAAAGCTTCCACAAGGTGCCATAGCTTTCTACTTGACCTTCCCACAGACGGCGCTAAGAAGTGTAGAGGCTGAAATCTGATTTCTACGTCATGTACCACATTCTCTATTTATTAAATGGGGAAGTCATCTCACACCCGTGGAGGCCTGCAAGCACCAAGATACAGGAGGCGTCAGAAGGAGTCCTAGGTGTTACCCCACGGGATAACCTTCCAATGCTTAAGTCAGCAACGGGGAAATAAAGTATAGAGAAGAGCAAGTGAGAGAGATAGAGAGATCATCATAGAAGGCTGAGCAGCCGTGGAGATCTTCCAGACGAGTGTTCACTGGTCCCAGCGCCCACTCGGTGAGTGCTCGTTGGGTGACAAGGTTGCCGGGAGTAACCTTTCTCAGAGTGTGGGCTATCGCTCCATTCTTCTCTCTGTGTAGCGGGCTAGTAGTTATTATCCTCTTGCATAGTAGTTTGGCAGAATGAACCACCGTGTATCTCTTCTCTGTCGATCTCCCTTTTATAGGGGGTTGTCCTGGAGGCAGGAGCCTCATCCCTTGATAGCGAAGGGCGTAAGAAGTGGAGTAATGCTTTCCCGCTATAATGGCGGGAGTTTCCAGTTGGAGGGTGATCACCCCGACGTCAGCTGGCCCCGGGACGAGTCTCACGGCACTCATGGGGCGTGCTCGCCCGTTATGGGGTCAAGGCCGACATCATAGGGGCAACGGTCGGCCGCCGGAGAGTCCTCCTACAATAATGGCGCCTGGGCCGTAGTGGTTATCCGCTGTAGAATCCGATGTTACCTTGGGCTGGGCCGCACTTTGGTGGGCCGTACGCGTCGAGGACCTTCTAGGCATGCCACTAAGAGCATTTTGGCGTGGGCCTGCTGTTATTGGGCCGTAATTGGACGCAACCAGATTTACCCTACTCACTTTCCCCCCTACTCTCAGTCGCCGAGCACTCTGCAGGGGGGCTGAGAGTCGATCAGGAGTGGATTTTTCTAGAGTCAACCTCCTCGTACTGCGGGCGACAGGGGTTCCGGTGAACCTGCTTGGTGCGCAAGGCGCCTCTGATGGGGCAGACGCCACGTCAGTAATCATGACATATGTCTTGTTTTGTCTGGGAGAGCGGGCTTCGAACGGTCGCCTTATCGTTGGTAATCGTACCGCCGCAGTGATAGGCGCCTTTTGGACCGCTGTACGTTCTGGAAACGTCGGTCTGTCGTGGGTGGTTATAAGGATTATAGTGGGGCTTGTCTCAGAGACATGGCCCTTGTCTCACTGGATGTTGAGCTTCGTCGTAGGCGTCTTCCTCCTTCGCCTGGTGAGGACCTTTTCTTTCCTTACGCCCTCAATCTTCTGTAGCCATGCCTCCCCGTAGGAGAACCCTTCATATCAATCCTTCCTCTTCTGTCGAAGAGGTGGTCCCGGTGTAGCAACCCTGAATTTTTGAAAAACAAAAATTCTAATAAAATCATAAATAGCGACTCTTATAAAGTCGCCATTTTAATAAATGACATCACTTTCAACAGGCGTCCCTTAACCAACTAACGCCCCTTTATAAGACGTTAATAATTTTCAAAGAACGGAAAGATTCCTACTCGGAATAAAACAGATAAGTAACGCCCCTTGATAAGGCGCGAATCAACAAAATGAAGACTTATAGACAAGCGCCAATTGACTAACTAACGCCCTTGTGTACGTCGCCAATTAAAAGACGCCCTATCTCAAGGCATTATTTCTGTGAGAACCGTAAAATAGAAACTGATCAAATAGGGAACTTAGATCGAATATGGAACTAATACTGGGTAAGGATTAGATTGGAAGGGAAACTAATACACTATTAGGATTCTTCTTATGGAAATCTAACCATCGACCAAATCCTGAAACCTCTAGGTTTCCTTCCATTATAAATACCCTACCCTCCAACCTTAACCCCATGTTCGTCAAAACTCTGCCAGCCAAGGTAAGGAAGAAAGGTTATTCTTCCAGTTAGTTTAGTCTTCTAATTCCTCTTCTTATTCATTCTCTTTTCCTGTGGGATGCAAGAAACGAGCGGCTCTAGGCGGTGTAGAGAAAGGTGTTCGTACGTGCTATTGCAGTCCTCTGATCATTTATGGAAGGCGCGCAGATTATTGTCTTTTGTTCCCTCGCAGGGGAAAGAGGGCCTGCCCATGGCCGGCGCATGGCTGGTTCTTACAACACTCAAGTTCAGGATCGACAGTTCCTCCTGAGGGACTTAGTCCTAAGAAAGGCCGAGTCCTCTCAGCCACTAGAGGCGGTGGGGAAGTTGGCCCCGAATTGGGAAGGCCCCTACTGAGTGGTCAAGATGCTCAGGAATGGGGCTTACAAGCTGGCAACCATGGAAGGTGAACCGATCCCTCGAACGTGGAACACTAACTTACTACATAAATTCTATTTTTGAGCTAAGTTTCACCTATAATTTTAATATCCTACATACACAAGAACAAATGCATGAGGCTCAAATAAAAGTTTTATTGTATTTCAATACTTCCTAGTACATTGAGGCAACTATGGCCCATAGAATAAGAGATAGATAGCTCAGCATGCGCAAGGCGAGCAACCTCAAATCGAGCCACTGACTCCACTAAGTGTGAAAATTGGCTTGGATAATGAGATTGCAGTCGTGCCCATGCCCATCGTCTGGAAGGACAATGCTGGGAACAAAAAATAGGAAAATACATAAAATAAATGATGCATACATGCCTACCATCTGGAAGGGTGGTACGGGCAAGAAGAAATAAGAGAAGGAAAAGAGGATAAGAAAAGAAAAATGTGGGGGAAGCCCACCCAGAGAATGAAGGGGGGGGAAGCGGATGGCATGGAGGCCTCTCGTGCGCTGATCTAGTTTGTTTGCTACATGGGGGAGCTTCTTCCGGGTGGCCTAGAGCGGCCTTCCTGAGATGTCTCACTCCCCTAGCAGGGGATGCAGCAGATGGTGTGTGTCTGGGGTTTCCTTCCCTCTCCTTAGGTCGGCAGCACAACATCTGGGGGGAAGGGTCCATCACCTGTCCTCCCTTCTATTATGTTGTCCACCCAGTCATCCTCTATTCTATTATGCTAAGATGACCCATCCACTCCGTTAAACTGTGGGATCTTCGTCTTCGTCAACAGACTCCATGGCTCCGTCGGAGTAGAAGAGAAGAAGAGGAAGAAAGAATATGGGGGGGCAAAGGAGGCTGGTTGATGCGATTAAGGGATAAGTAGGCCAAAGCCACTCTTCATAGCCTTTTATAGGCAAAAGTTGAGGCAGTGCCTCCCCCACATTGGTGTCCCTCGCCTTAACTGCACCTTCCCTCAAAGACACATGAGCAAACTTCAAAAAGCTACATGTAGATCCTCTGAGGAGTAGTTCCTCCTGGTTTCGCAGACCCGCCGTAGGGAACACGTGAAGGATGTGCTCCTTTAATGCCTTGGGATTTGAATGGACGCGAGCGCCGCACCTAGGAATTCACATAGGCGAAATAAGTGCTAGATGCAAAATCGTGATTTTTTATAGGAGAATCGCATGACGATATTATTTGCTAATGTGCACAGATACGATGGACAACATTTAGTTAAAGATTTTGAAAGTCATACATTTCCTTTTTGCAGAACATTTCCTTTTATAAAAAGTAAAGGAAGGAAAATACATAGAGAATAGTAAGAGAGAAAAGGAGAAAGGCCAAAAGGCCAAGTACAAATCGATCTCGGTCTACTGAGATCGGAGAGGAAGATCAGGGTATCGACTATCTCTCAAGAGGTTCGAAAGCTAGAGGGTCCTCTGTGTTCGATGCCACCTCGATGATTGAAGGCTGCGTACGCTCGGTCCCCTCGAAAGCTACTAGCTAGGGCACTAACCCCACCTATGTGGGAACTACCTTGACCGTGTAGTCTCCTGAAGCGGTTGGGACGGGGAGCTCTTTCTCCGCGGTGTCGGTGAGGCCCTCACTCTCTACATCCAAGGCACCAAGCTCGAGCATGGACGGAGGGGTCGAGCTCTCTTCATTCAAGTTATATCGCTACCCGGGCTCAAAAATAAGTTCATCAAGAACTTGGTCCTGGGCTAGGCATACCACACGTTTGAACCTTTGAGCGAAGCACTTCCTTAGCCCGCGCCTGTAACCCGGTCCATAGAAGGTGAAGGTGATTTTCTTCAGGGCCTCTTGGTATTCGTCCGAGGCAAGATACCATTCCACTTCCTTTGCCTTAGCCCCCACTCCCCTTGCCTCGATCTCTACTACCATTGCCTTGGCCTTTGCTATTTTTGTCTCGACCTCCACTCTCTCCCACTCCATTGTCAGAAGGCGGCCAAGGAGCTCTTCCCATTCAGCATCCTACTGCCTTGAGCTCACCTCAAGAGCTTGCCGTTCATCATTTAAGAGCCCGCTCTTGAGGTTAGCCAAATATCAAGCCTGGAATAGTTGATCGATCAGAGACCGTAATTCCTCCTGATCCGCTCAGGCCCGAGAGCGGAGAGATGCCACCTCCTGGCAGAGAGCTTCATGCTCGAATGGAAGCTGGCTGGGATTCCGATCCAACTTGGCGTGAGCTTCAATCACCTCACCATTCCCCACCCGCGCTAGGTGGTCCACGATCCCAGCCCCTAATTGGGCTAGGAAGAGACCTCCCTTCATGACTCTCTCAAGGAGTGTCTAGGAGGCATAGCGCTAGAATCTTGTCCCAAACAAGGGGAGTCGTTAGCGATTGACAGTAGTCATAAATGGAAGCTCGGAGGGCAAATCGCCCCCAATGGGGCTGCGACTACCGTCTACCCGAGGTAGCGTCGGAGGGACCCCCTCAGAACTTACTGAATTAAGGGTAGCAGTGCTCGACTTGGTCGAAAAAGCTAGATCAACGTCCTCACCGTGTGGCTCAACGATGGTGCCCGTGGGCAAGGCTTGATCAGCCAAAGAGTCGGCGACTGGGCCTTCGGCAGGGGAGTAAGGAGCTGGAGCACTATGCAATGGCAGCTCAAGCGGAAGGATAGAAGGAGTTGGAAGACAAGCAGACTCGCTCAGAGGGGGCCCCGCCAAGCGAGGGACTTTTGCCTTCTTCTGCTTACTTTGCTCAGTGGCCATGGCCTTCATGGAGGCTAGCATCAATCTTTGCTCGAGGTCTTTCTTCTTAGACCCTCATCACTCCATAAGAAGCAAACATAGAAGCAATCGACAGAGGTGATGGGAGGGGGGAGGTCAGGCTCATATCATCGCCCTTCCCCCCCTTCTCATTTGCATTACAATGGGAGAAACAGGAAGCTGATGAAGGAGGATCTACTATGACCGCCACGGTGACCCACCTAAGCAGACAAAGGGAGCAGAGGCCCTTCTTCTCCGACGTCGGAGGATCGAGCTGAGCGGAGGCTGGCGGCGGCAAGGGGGAAGGAAACCCTCGGAGAGAGCCTTCTTTCCCAAGAAATCCCACAGACTTCTGATTGGTGGTAGCACTCACGGCGCCGAGAACTATCCTCTCTCCCAATTCCTCTCTGACTCTCACTCTGCGTCTTCACTCGTTGGCCTCTGTTCTTCTTCTTCCAGCCTTTTTCTTCCTTCCTCTTCTTCTTAGTTGGTCGAACCAAGTAGAGGAGAGATATATATATAACTGATGTTAAAACGGTGCCATCAGGAGTGCGCCGTGGAGAATGGCGCCGTCTAATGGGCTTCTTCGTATTGGATTTTGCGCGCCGCTTTAGATGGCGCCGCTTTAGGGGGCACCGATGAAGCGGGGGCGCCATATTAGCCTCGTTTGATTGTCCGGGGCTGATCGACGAGTCCGAGGATGATTCCGGAGGTCGCTGTCAGTCAAAAGCCTTGGCGGGAGGTTGACGAAGCTCTTGGTAAGACGTGCGACCTTTGTCGGAGCTCTGTGTTTATTTGGCTTGAGGGCACGGGTCTTCCGCTGACGCGGCCTTCGGCACTATGATTTGTGCTTCCGGCTCGGCCTGGCTCGTGCTCGAAGCTTCCTCACGGGGTGATATGACACCCGGGGTAACTCTGCCTTGACTGGCGATCATTCGGCCATTATCGGACCCGATAAAGCGAGAAGCCGAACTCATGTCAGGTGATTGGGATCTTCCTGCTGACAGAGCCTTCGGTTCCTTGTTATGAAGAGCCGATGGCGTTCTTCCTCCTCAGGAGAGTCTTCATTCAGGTGGCGAGCCACCAGGTAGACTGTCGTCCTTAGTCAGGCAACAGGTGTGGGGTAGCGACACGACAGAGTCGATGCCGGATCATTGGGTAGGCTTGGTCGCACTGCCGGTTAGTTATGGACTCATCTCGATTCTCCTGAGGTGAAGTCCCCGGTGTTCATTCCAGGTGACATGAGGCTCTGGCAGCTTGAGAAGTCTTCAGTAGGTTGATCTTCATCGGCTTCTGTGCTTCAATGGGCCGTGTCATTCGTCTTTGTGGCTTGATCGCCGTCCATCATATTTTGAGTGCCAACAAATGCCCCCCAGCCGTGAGGGTTGCAAGCGAGGCATGAGTGTAGCAGGACCGATGAGTGAGCTTCGTTCGGATTGATCTCCTCTGGTGACAGAAGCTCGGAACGGCACTTAATTCTGGCATTGGATGCTAATCTGACGCGGTCAGAAGCTTGAACAGCGTCGTTTAAACGGCGCACCCTTGCCTTTGATGTTAAAACGGCGCCAGGTTACCTGGCGCGCCGTTTCATTGAAATGGTGCGCCCCGGGGCGCGTTGTTTTAAGGGAGTAAAACCCTCCCTATAAAAAGTTTTCACCTTTGTAAACTTCCTCACCACTTTTCATTTGGCAAAGAAATTTCTCTCTCCTCCCTTTCCTCTCCACCGCGCCGAGCAATCTTGAGCGAGTTTAGAGGGTGAGTTGAGTTGCTTTATTCAGGTTTTAAACCCAATCTTCAGGCCCCAGGAGGCTCCTTATAGGACTTGTACTCGGAGCTGAATCCCTCAGGTGTCCCATTTGGCCTTGGCTTAATGCCTATGGCTGCTTTTAGGGGCTGCTCCCTTGGTGGACAGCTTTCGCTTCTCTTTTGGCAAACTCCCGGGCTGGGGAGACTCTGTCAAAATTTTATCAGAAATCGTGCTTTAATCAGCTGACTTCTGACTTTGCTTGTTCTTTTCTGGATGCCGTTTTGCAGATAACATGGCATCCGGTTCTTCTTCCTCTGCATCCCGCGTCGCCATGACATGGGAGACCGTTCATTCTCTAGACCGAGGATTCAGGCGGATAGCCATGGTTGCAGAATCCTCAGATTTAGAAACTGATACCGTTGACACCAGCCAACTAATGATCCTCAACGGTGATCACTTCAAGTATGAGCGTGGGGATGGCATCAGACTGGACCACCCCAAGGACAAGTACTTGATGGCCTTCATCAGATGTTTCAACCTTCACGGGAAGCAAGATATAATTCTCATCGGTCTAGCTGAGGGAGCTTTACTAGCAGACAGAGACAGCCTGAATGAGTTCGTTATTCGTGGCATGCCCATATAGCTTCCCGGAGAACTCAGAAAATGGGACGCCATCCTTGGCTTGCAGGAGTTGACTCCCGAAATTAGGCTGTTAAAAAGAGCACCACAATTTATGCCAGCTCGATGGAATGAGACTGCTGGGCGCATTGACAGAGAGAAGCCCATATACGGTTTATTGCTCGCCCCGCTGAAATGGGGGTATCGAGACGAGCCCTTTCTTTTGGGCTACCTAGCAGTCCGTTTCAAGCATCAAATCTCCGTGGGGTGGTTCGGAGAGCATAAGGCCACTGACGCTCATGCCTTCAGGCCACTGTAGCAGTATGCTCCGATCCTGGTGAATGTCGGTGTCTACCACAGTGTATATGCTTCCCGGTACCGATATCTAATCTCTCGAGGACTGTGCTTCGGGATGATCGAAGTCTTCTGCCCGGAATATAATACTTTCTATACTACAGAGGGATAAACTTTGCTAGATCTCTAGGGTCTGTCCCAGTTAAGCGGCTTGCTGATAGACGGAGAGCCGTATGAACAAGTTTGTTTCTCGGACTGGCTAAAGGACTAGACAGATGGCGAAGGCAAATACTTCACAAGCTTCGCCTATCGCTATCTGATGAAGGCATACCGCATCCTGCTATGTTTGACGCTTGATTCACGGGATGCCTGGCGAGAAGAGGTGCGTGCGGATGGGCACGTGGCTTCAACATTTCTTTGGTGGGGAGCAGCAATATGAAGACTTCCCCGCAGTTGTGATGGCCATTTGTGGGCTGAGAGGGAAGGGTCCCACTAGAAGGGGCTGCTCGGTCGGGAGGAGTTCCCATGGGAGTGGGAAGGATGCCCCATTGAGGGGGTGGTGTGTTGGTCCATGGGACCATGGACTTGTGGTCTGTCACATGAGGAGGAGCCATTCGGGGATATCGAGAGAATTTCTCAGCGTCCCAAGCTATTTGATAGGCCTATTCTAAGGTTGTCACATGGTGCATGATGAGCTCCTTTTATATGTGGAATTGAAGCCCATTCCTAAATAGGGATAATGTGACCGCGTGATCCTCTTGGACTCCACACTTAAGGAGGTAATAATCAAACTTTTCGTTGTACTCCGTCACGGACTTCCCTTCTAGGGTCAGGGCCTGCCATTCATCTAGGAGGTTTTGGTGGTAGGAGGGGGGAACATATTTGATTCTAAGTTGCTCTTTCGTGCCCTCCCATGTAGTGATGGGAGCTTGCCTTTTAACCATCCTTAACCCCTCAACATTCAACCAATGGGTCTTGGTCAATTTGGTAAGTTACATTTTGGCAAGCCGGACCTTCCTATCCTCGGTCATGGGATACCAATCGAAGTATTGGTCCATTGGGATCTCCCAATCTGAATAGACACTAGGGTGGTAAGACCCATCAAAGGTGGGGGCATTGACTTTCATGAGTCTGAAGTAGTGGTCATCCTGGTTGTCTTGAGGGTATCTATCATTTCTCCTCGAGGGTGGATCCCTTCCATGCTCGGGTGGATGGTCGAGGTTAAACTCTCTCATGACTAGTTTCTCATGTGTGGGAGGTGCCCTTCTATCATCCGCACTTGGGGTAGGCCTATTTTTCTCAATTTGTTCGAGTCAGGCTATTATGTCATCAAGCCGCCCTAAGACATTGGTCATGGCCTCCATGAGGAACTTCATGTGGTCAGGAAGTTCATGCTCATTGGTAGCGGGGTTCGCTTGGGGATTAGGATCTATTGGGGGGTTTGAAGAAGAAGGATCGGAGTGATAATGGGTTCCTCTATGGGTGGACATGAAATGTCGGGTGGGCTATGCACGGGTGTGCACCTATGTATGACCTAGTGTGAAAGTGCTCAAGGACTAGGCTTGTGAGAACAAACCTCTAACTGCTCTAATACCACTTGATGTGAGACAACCTAGGGGTGCAACGGGATAACCGAATGATCCTTGGACCTAGACCCGCAAGCACATATGCAAGACAACGAATTCGATCTTGGTGTGTTCGCTCACATGGTGCACACTCTTTCTCGAAGGCATCTCGAGATGGTGGTGAGCGTCCGGGGCAGGACCTTGCTATTCCGTGGGCTTGGTTGTGCCTGGGTTGACCCCCGGAGGGGCTAGGATTCCCACGATTCGTGGGCAGCCAGCACGTCGAGGGCGTTGGTTATGTGCTGGATCTCTCAACTTACTCCGCAGTGGGCTCACAAATGATGGAATATGGGGCGGGCGCTCACCTCACCGTCCGACGGGCATTAAGATGCGATACTAAACAAGTAAAATTCAACCATCAGGGGGGGGACTAGATGCTCACCTGATCAGTGTGAAGACACCGATTCTGATCAGAGACGAAGGCGAGCGGAGAAGTGTGGGAACACAACCCGCACATTGCACCGATGCCGCTTGACCTGTGATAAGTTTAATACAAAACTATGCCTCACACAGGAGGGTTAGCTCAGGGGTGGGGAGAAAGAGCTACAACCAAATTATACTTCCTTGTAGGGAGGGGCGATCAGCCAGCTAGGTGGGGAGGGGGTTCGGCGGTGTTACGGAGGTGGCCAAAATATCGGTCTACACAATCACTGGCGTAGGTGGTCTGCTCAGGTCACAACAACTTGTCGGGGATGAAACTTCCTGCCTCGATGTCTAATGAAGGTGAGGCCAGCGCCATTGGAAAATTGCTCGTCTTTTGAAACTCTGGGAGGAAGATCCAGCACATTTGGGGGTCAATGGTGTTCGGAGTGACCGCTATCATGAGACTGTGCCGCTGCCATTTTCTACAGGATAAAGAGTCCTTGCTCAGGGCGTAACTCTTGGTTGGGATGTTGAAATGTGCTGGCACTGGCTCCTTTGGAAAGAGGGACGACCCAAGCTTGGCTATACAGAGTTTCACCTCAAATCCCAGCCGTATGACAGGATGGGACCTTCTAGTCTCCGACTTGGTACAACAAAATGTGAGAATAGAAAAGAATGCCCAACTTACCAGGGCTCTAACTCTCTGATCTGGAGACGAATGGAGTCGGGGCTAGTCTTGACAGAAAGAGGGGCATCTTAGGGACGCTCCAGAACTAGAGTGACCTTGTTCTGCTGGGAGAGGTGCCAGTACCATCCATTCTTGTGAGGTTGCGCAGTCGGGGTCGCCTGCTGGATAGGGGAGCCTTGTTGGGGTTAGTCCTCTAAGCATCGTCACCGGATGAAGCCGAAACCACTGCCGTTGTGAAGAGGGGAGACCAAGGTCGACCTCCAGCAAAGGTGCGGAGCGGGGGCAGCCAGTTGGGGGGGAGATGGCTTCTGCAATCCGGCTAGTGCAGAGCTTCCTGAGCATAGGCAAGCAGTCTGCACACGCTAGGGACGACGACCGAAATAGGGTGCTCTAGAATCCGAATGACCTCCTTCTTCTTGGAGCTTAAAGAGGGCTGGAGGAAGATCACCTCAGTTGAAAGGCATGCCAGGAAACTCAGAAGAGTAGTCGTACGAGCTTCTGTAACTTGTCTCTACCTCCAGCCAGAGTCGATCTGCATAGCCTAACGAAATTGGCCTCCTGCCCAACTCCGACCTCGGATGAAGGAGCACAATAACTTGTTGGAAAGTCAGTTCAGAGTAAAATCTTCAGATGCTGGGTTGGACACCAGAAGCTCCTCAGGGATGGCAGGGGCGTAGCTATAATAGGCTATCCATTCTATTGTTGTGTCTGCCTGGGTAGCAGTAAGAGAAAGAGATGGGAAATGGGAAAGATGAGAGGGGGAAATTGGGTGGAAAGGGGCTGGGGTGGTCCCTGGCTAAGAGGGGTCTGGGAGGGGGTTGTCGAACATACTTATCGCTCTAATGACACGATCTATATAGACGCGTCACGCATCCGAGTAACCTTCCGCGCTCGGGACGTGACAGGCCTCAATTCTCTCTCTAAGTCATGGCGACCTTCTTCTCACATTCCTCCTTGTAGCAGCTAGTAGAAGGGAGAAAGACAGAGAAGGGAGTGAGGGGGAGAGAGTGGTTGGCTCTCTCTCACTAGCCGTCAAGGTAGGGCTGGTCATGGGCCTATCTTCCTCTCCCACACACATACATACACACAAAGGGAAGTGTGGAATTTTGGGCCTTTGTGTACTGCCTTGGATATGCCGTGCGAGACGGCAAGTGAGATATGAAGGTTTCGCGGCAGATTCAGGATTCGAGGATGAGCATTGATGGGTGTCGATCGTGGTTCATGTAGTGGCTCTTGGCGTGGTGGTCCGCACGGTAGTAGTTCAGGAGATGGATATTTTGAGGACCCGAGAATCGAGAATAGATTGGTGTCAGTAAGGACAGATTTGAGGGAATGATGTCCGGTGGCTAGAGGTGTTTTAGCCTTCGAGTCTGGTGTCTTTTATGGTTTTGTTTGCTTCTCGGTAAGTGTTTGACGTGTTAATGGTTCTGGGATCATAGACAGGCATAGGTAGGGAGCGTGTGGCAGCGGCTAGCTCAACCGCTGTGGTAGAATGTGGCTGGCGATCAGCAACGTCAATGCTTGAAGCATGGTGAGTTGTAGTTCAGGAATTTGCTATGATGGTGCACCGAAAGATGCTATGAGTGTGGTTTGATGGGACACTTGGCGAATATTTTTGGAAGAGCTGACCTGATGGTAGCAACGATTTTTCTAGTGCTGGAAGGTGTGGCTCCCAATGTGAATAAGATTCAAGGTCAGGTCATGCATGGAGACCTCCCACCTTGTAGGAGGTATGTTGGTTTCCCCTTGGTCAAAGAGAATAGTGTTTTTGCTAAGTACCGTCATCTTGCATTACATGTTTCGATTGGTTGGCCTCTTTTTGTGTGCCAAGAAGTCTGTGCAAGACGTGTTCAGTGTTTTGGCAGTATGGTTGTCTATGAGAAGCGATGCCCCTCCCCTGATGTGCAAGGGTTTGGGCTATATTTGTGAGGATTCATGGCTGGTGTCGTGCTTCTCGATGCATTGTGAATCAGAACCTGTGAAGTTGCAGAGGATTGCCAGATTAAGAGACAATCTGTGTTCTGGGTTCGAGGGAATGGAGCTTTCCTCACCCTATTTTTTGAAATTAGCTAGTCGAGTTGAGGATTGTCAGGATGGTGGATCCTAACTCGTTTGTGATGATTATGTACGTAGTTCAGAGTGTGCAGCAGAAGCCTGGTGGGCCCATAACCCATAGATCTAGGATCATACTGTTGGTTGCTACGGGTAGATTCCAAAGGATGAGTAGAGCATCGGAGGATTGGTTCCTCAGTGTGAGGTTGTCTCTAGGCATGTGAACCATGTCAATTGTCATGCCATTGTGGGAGGCATGCATTGTACTTTGTGGCATTAGCAGGATAGAGAGTTGGGGAAATATGACGGCAAGTTTACCACATGAGTACCATGTTCTTGTATTGGAGGTTGTGCCTTCGAGATGGAATCGTGATCCTAGAAATGTGATCCCCCGAGAGATGATTGTAGGTCCCAGTTGGTAGCTGCAAGCGGCTATTGAGGCTAGCCAGGTGGTCAGCTATGTTAAAGATCTGTGATATCTGGAAGACCCCCGTGGTTTGGCGTGTCATTGACTAGACACCTGAGGTGGAGATGGCACCTTTGTCCCAAAGATATGTGCCGTGTTTTGCTAAGGTTGTGTCCTGTGGCTCTATGGTGAGAGCCGAACCGGGATTGGCAGGCATCCATTTGGAATAATTGTGATGAATCTGGGATGAGATGATGTAATGGATGATGCTGAGTATGGTGGTCCCTGGAGGGATGTCGTGGAATGGAGAGCCTTGGTCTTGTGACAAGTATAGGAGGATATCCCTCTAAGCCTGAGTCTAATGTTATTGTGGACCGAGAATTGTGGAATCCTATCATGTGGTTTCGCCATGCTCTCCTGGGAGGGTAGAGCTGGCGTGAGGATCAGAATCAGATGCGGTGTCTGAGTGAGGATCTGATCGAGATGTGATAATGGTCAGCGTAAGAGTCAACAGATGGCCTGTCGAGATTGGAATGTGCTTATTAGGCTTGGTGAAGGAGCAAGAAAGAGGAAGTTGAGCAAGTGAGGGTTTCTCGTTGATGAGTAACTGGTGACTGACGAATGGATCTTCATAGATAGAAGATGTCAGTTATAGTGAATCAAGAATAGCGAGAGCTATGTGCAAGTGAGGCCTTGGGTGGCTGATTATAAGATATGCCTTTTCCTGGATTGGATCTGGGATTTGTTGAAGGTTTGTGTTCGGACCGGATCTGGTCCAGTGCTGTTGTTAGTGTTCGGCTTGCCAGGTGTGAGATGGTTCATGGCATGGAGCCGACAAATTGTCCCAATCGATTGAGATTACTGTATGAGCTGGTTGAGGCTCAATAATGGTTGTTCCTGGTGTAGGGCGAGAGGTCAGTCAGCAGGTGGTGAGGTTGATGTTTGATTGGTCCGTCGAGCATGAGATTTTGTCGGTGGCAGATTTCTCGTGATGAGGATTGCATCTCCTCGGTGAATTAGATGGTGGCAGCGATGCCATGGTTGGAATTCCATTGTAACTAAGGTGATGCCAGACTTGTGTTTTTGTGTGCTATGCTCGCTTTGAGAATCGGTGTGTATGGTGGTGTGGAGTGAGGCATTTCTATTCGTGATCATAGTCTGGTTATGTCTCTCGAGAGTGGTGGTTTTGCGAGAATCAAGATTTTTACTGGAGCTCTGGGAGCATTGCCAGCTGGGCAAATTGTCCTTCCCCTATGAGATGGTGGTTACCTCAAATTTCAAGAATGAAATTTTTGTAAGGAGGGGAGGACTGTAATACCTAGGATTTCTCAGATCAGAATCTGTGGGTTTCGAAGAGCAGTTGTGAGTCTCGGATCATGTTTTGTGATTTAATCAGGTTTTTGGCATAGCTTGCTATCCGAGGAAAAAATCTTCACCGCTGAGCGCCACAGTTTCCTCTGCTGACTAACAGCTTAAAAAATAACGATGAAAGAAAAACACAAAGAACTGAAAAATGAGAATCAGATGTAGCGTGAAAATAATGTAGCTCAAGGTGAGCAAACGATTCTACATCTGATCTAGAAATCATAACTTCTGCTGTGATTACATCTTCTCCGCTTCTCTGATGCTCTGTTCTGAAACTATTTCACCCTTCTGTAGCTAACTCTCACTCTCCTGCACTTTTCTCTCTGATGCTGTCACTGCTCTCAATTTACTCATCTTCTTCGATTGCCTCCACTCAGTTTATCTTCTTCTTTCTTCTTTTGAACTTTGCTTCTCTATTCTTCTTAATGATCACTCCTCTCTTTCTCAGAGATCCCCCTATATATATATATATATATACCAGCGAACTGGGTCATGTGGCCCCCTTTGGTTCAGTCCGGCACGTGGAGGCAGAATTCCCACTAGTGGCTTTCTCAGAAAAGTGGCTTGTGTAACTCCACAAGTCAGATTATGAAGATAAGGTGAGACCACGTGGCTGAGAGTTCTTGGAGAGCTGGCTGCCTTGGATCACATGTCAGTTTAACTTGATTCTTGGATCACGTGATCACTTAAGTCTCTGTGACACTTAGTTCTTTAAGTGTTTGACTGAACCCCTGTCAATAAGAAATAAGTCATTTGATCAAACACATTTTTCATCATTATTACTCAGAAGAATGTAAACTTAGCCAATTTCACCAAGATCAAATGCTCAGATCAAAAGCAAGTATGATAATGCGAATGCCTTAGAGTATAGACTTGAAGCACAGACCTGATGACCTGGCTTCTACATGTGCATTGACCCTGGACTCTACATGTGCACAGACCTAGACTCTTCATGTGCACTGACTCTACATGTGCACCGACCCTAGACTTTGCATGTTCACAGACCTTGTAAGGCATGTTAAAGAATGTGCAATGACCTGATGTGCATAATACTTGCATGAGCATCAGCCTTCTAGAATGAGTGTAAGGATATGTATCGACCTTGCGTTACACAAGGTAGAACGTGCATAGACCTTGCTTCACACAAGGTGCAATGTGCATCGACCTTGCTTTACACAAGGTGCAATATGCTTTGACTATAATTTGCACAAGGTACAATGTGCATCGACCTTACTTTGCATAAGGTATAATGTGCATCGACCTTGCTAAGCACAAAGTCACTCATGCACCGACCTGATACACTACAAGGGTATATATATGCACCGACCTGTGTGACTTCATGCGAGTACATGCATCGACCTTATGTTCAACATGGTACCAAGATGCATCGACCTGACAAGATTAAGACATGCATGTGCACCGACCTAACAGATGTAAAATGAGAATGTGCACTGACCTGTCAGACGTAAAATGAGAATGTGCATTGACCTAACAGACTTAATGCAAAAATGTGCACTGACTAGATGTGATGAAGACGTGAATGTGCACCAACCTTATCTAAGTAAGACCTGAACATGCATCGACCTTATATGACTAAGACTGAACATACATCGACCTTAATGTCTAAGTCCTGAACATGCATCGACCTTAATGACTAAGTGCCTAAATGTGCATCGACCTAAATTTTAACACTTAGGCAAATAAGTAGCTTGATCAACATGAATGGTTCTTATGCTGTTCTGTCTCAACATGATTCATTGTATGTCATCATCAAAACCAGGGTTCCAACATTCTCTTCCCCTCCACCCCCTGTCTCATCCTTTCAAGTATCTTCGCAACACTATAATTTTCTCTCCACACAGTTTCAGAACATTCAGTCCTCTCTACATGAAATGTCTACAAACTTTGATTTGAGACTGACAAGATTAGAGCTTAAGATAGAAAGTAGATTTGTAGAGCAACAATAATAGTCAGAGCATGCGGTGAAAAGATCCAACAAGTTAGTGGGTACACTTGGAGATGTATCCACTCAAGCCTTTATGATGCAAACCAGACTGCATACACAGCTTCAACACATTGAGGGGCAGTTCCAGTAGGGTAATGCTCATCACAGAGAAACCATATCACAAATAACCCCGATGAGGCTGGTCTGCAATAATTTGATTGACAAGTTGGAGTATCTGGAGAGAGACATTGAATATCTGGTACAAGAGGCTAGAAACTTGAGAGATCAACTACTACAACTCGTAGGAGAGAGTGTAGCAGAGAGTTCTTATCGTCCAACCTCCTTCACTACAGCATCACCTATGCAACATGGCATCAATCAGTTTGTGGTTCATATGTCTGATATTCTTCATGGGATGTATGACTCACTGGAAAGTAAAATAATATCACTACAGAGGTTGATTTTGGAAAAGATGCAGGAAATGAGTGAAAGGCTCCGTCGTCTTGAGCAAAGGATTCTTGCAAGACCTTCTCGGTGACCAGATCCTCCAACATGGCAACTTGAATTTAGTTACCTCACCTCATGTTCTATTTTTCATAATGTTAAAGGGGGAGAGAGAGTCGAGAGTCATAGTTAAGAGAGTCGAGCCTATGATTTTTCTCATCTTTCTTCTTGATGATCCATGTGTCCTAGCCACCCTGGAGAAGTGAGCACATTATCATGTGATCAATTGTATATATTATATATACTCATAATGATCAGGAACTTACGACAATCAAAATTAGTTGGTAAACGGAATGGCAGGGTTGTTGATGTTTCTGCTCATAATTTTAGCTTTCTGATCAGTAGCACCTACTTTTTTTTATTTCCTACTTTTTGATACAATGTAACTTCATGACAAACATCTACATTTTTTTAGAGCAGCCTTAAGGACTTTGTTTACCCTTTTTTAAGATAAGGGCATGTCAATGTTTCAAAATTCCAGGTGATTATGATTAACTGTATGAGAATATTTATGGATTGCTTTATGTGTATACTACTAGATGCTAAATTGTCTAGATGCACTACCACCAAAGTAGTGTTACTTATTTCAATTGTTTACGAATGCATATGCTCTGCTTGCTCTAGAATCACTTTAAAGGAAGGGAGGTTGGTCCTCTAGTTGGTACTTCTGGTTGTCAGAAGTTCGAGGAAGGTGTTCCTCAGGGCAAGCTGTTCGGCAGCGATTGTCGACAGACTGAGTCTGCGGTTTTTCTCATTGCTTATTGCAAAGAAGCCTTACTCCGCGGAGTAAGGGGTGGACGTAGATTGTAGGTTGCAATCGAACCACCTTAAAAATCCTCTGTCTCTATTTGGTGGTTTTCTATTTCCATTCACCTATTGTAATCTATGCACATCCATCGCTCGATCTCTTGTGGCTTAGATCATCTTCTAGTTATTTCTCTTCTGCTCTCAGTGCTTTCAATGGTTGTTTCTATTAAGAATTTCTATTGGGGTGATCTATTCAACCCCTCCCCTTCTAGCTCACCTTCCGCACGGTTTATCACAACGTCCTGGCGCCCGATAATACATCGGTTCACCCTACACAGGGTTTCGAAAGCTCGACAAAGAAAAACTAGCGTAAACTACTAAACTCACTCCGAGACCCACAGATTCAGATCCGGGAAATCCTGGGCATTACAGTCCTCCCCTCCTTATAAAAATTTTGACCTTGAAATTTAAGGCAACCACAACTCAAGGGGAAGAATAACACACCTAGCTGGCAACACTCCCAGAGCTCTAGCCATAACCTCAACACTCACGAGGACACCAATCCTGAGGGACATAGCCCGACCTTGATCATGAACAATAAGCCTCGCTCAGATAGAGCACACATCGAACATCAGAGTAGGCACATGCAAAGGTACAAGTCTTGCATCACCTTCGCCACACGAAAACCAATCGTGGCATCACTGCCACGATCTCGCTCACCGAGGAGACACGATCTACGTCATGAGAAATAGCCACCGATCAAATCTCACGCTCGACAAATCAACCAAACATCAGCTTCGCCACTAGTTGACTGATCTCACGCCCTGCACCAGGGGCAACCTTCACTGAGCTCCCACTAGCTCTCACAGTCATCCCAACTAATTACAACAAACCCGTTGGCTCCATGCCAAGCACCATCTCATACCTAGCAAGCCGAACACCAATTACACGTCAATAGGAAACCTTCTCTTGCTTAACTCCTTCCTTCTTTCCTAGTCCTTCACCAAATCTGATAAGCGCAATCCAGCTCTCAATAGGCCATTCGTTGACTCACGCATAGACCAACTCGAGCAGAATCTCACTCGGACACTGCATCCGATCTCGATTTTAATCCCCACGCCAACTCTACCCTCTTAGGGGAGCACAACGAAACCATACGACAGTACTCCACAATCCTCGATCCTCACATCACTCGACTCAGGCTTACAGGGAAATCCTCCCTTGATGGTCACAGACCAAGGATCACCATCCAATGACAACGTCCTCCAGGGATCGTCATACACAGGCATCGTCCATTACACAATCTAATCCCATCTTGTCTCAATTATTCCAAAGGGACGCCTGCCAATCCTCGGCTCTGCTCGCACCATCGAGCCACAAGACACTATTTCTTACAATCCATGACACACATCTCCAAGGCAACCAAGTGCCGCTTGCTATCACAGCAACCTTGTCTATGACACCGCGGCCAATGCACATGGGTCCCCTGACAATACAGACCTTGCCATGGTCAACCACTCGACTAGTCTTACCAATCATTTGCAGTAACCAAGTGGGACCCATAATCACTCAGAGATCACTCTCTAAGACTATGATCTCATCCAAGGACACAGCGTCCAACACGAGTCAAGTCCACAGATTACTAACTCTAACCATCACGTCCTCGTCCTCCATCAGGCGACTTCCAAGCAACCCATTTGGGTCTAACACCAATGCCTGACACGACTTCCAATGAATAAATAGGGTACTAATGCGGCAACTTGCAGACACATTTCCCCCAACTTCTATCCTGCCAGTGCCATAACCCATAATTCCTCAGTAATGGCACGATAATCGACACAGCTCATACAGCCAGAGGACAATCTCGCACCAAGGAATCAATTCTCTGATGCTCTACACATCCTCGGGAATCCACCCATAGCAACCAATGCTATGATGTTGGACCTGTAGGTTATGGGCCGATCGGGCTTCCACTGTGCACTCAGATCCACGCGCGTGAATATCACAGACGACTCAAGATCTACCATCCTGACAATCCTGAACTCAGTTGGCTAACTCCAGACAACAGGGTGAGGAAAGCTCAACTACCTTGAACACAGAGCGTAGATTCTCTCTCTTGATCTGGCAACCCTCCTGTAACTTCGTAGGCTCTGATCTGCCATGCATCGGGATCTGCAGTACTAGCCACGAGTCTTCACAAGCACCACCCAACTGGCACACCTCCTTCCGAAGTAGCACCAACGCACCCTTACACATCAGGGATGGGTATTTGCTTCTTACAGACAACCATACTGCCAAAAATAGGGAACGCGTCTCGCATGGACCTCATGGCACACAAGGAAGCCAACCATTCTAGAGGCACCATACAAGATAACGAACTTGGAAAAACGTAATCCTCTCTAACCAAGGAGAAACCAGCATACCTCCAACAAAAGGAAGATCTCCATGCTTGACCTGACCTCGAACCTCAGACACACTGGGAATTGCACCTTCCAGCATCAGGGAAAACCATCTCCATGGTTAGCTTAACTACTCCGATAGCACTTTGCCAAGTACCTTGTCAAACCACATCCATAGCATCTTCCGATGCACCACCACTGTAATTCGCTGAACTGCAACTCACCACGCCTCGAGCACCGACTCTGCTGATCACTAGCCACACTCTACCATAGCGGTTGAGCTAGCCACTGACACACGCTCCTCACCTACACCTGCTTTTGACCTCGGAGCCATGAACGCATCAAAATGCTTGCCAAGGAGGGAAGAGAAAAAATCATAAAAGACGCCAGGCTCGAAGGCTGCCACACCTCTGGCCACAGGACATCATTCCCTCAAATCTGTCCTTGTTAATAGTAATCCATCCCTTGATACTCAGGTCCTCAAAATACCCATCTCCTAAGCTACTACTGTGTAGACCACCACGACAAGAGCCACAACACGAACCATGCTTGGCACCTGCCAATGCTCATCCTCGAGTCTCGAACTCACCGCAAAACCTTCACAACTCATCTGCCACCTCGAACAGCACATCCAAAATGGTACACAATGGCCCCAAATCCCACGATCTGGGCCACGAGCCAAGCCATTGCCCCATAATCTAGGCCCAACTCTAGAGTTGACATAGCTCATCCACTCGCAGAAGCGTAGGACTTAGAATTCACTGGGACAACTCTACCTAATCTTGCCTCGAAATTTGTAAAATTAATCGAGACCGACATGTCATTTCAGATGCCACGGATTACGATGAGGACATCAGGCTCAAAAATCAGCAGCTCACCAAGAAAATCCTTCGCTTACTCGAGCACAACTCTCGATCATAGCACCTACTTTGCCATCTCAAACCACAACCTCAACGCCTCAGGGGCTAGCTAAATATCAAACTAGAGTGGTCGGAACAACATTAACTCCTTTGGAGCACACTTACGGCCACTTAACCATAACCAATCCTGGCCAGCCACCTGACCTCGCTGCAGATTCCTCGAATGCAACACCACGGTGACACACCTACCGGTGACCTAAGCTCAACGCAGCATAATCGGGGCCACCACAATTGGGGAAGATAGCTCTCTATCGCATTCCTCAGGACCCACATCGACACTCCAATAGAGCAGCGACGGCGTTCACAACACCAACTCAGTGCACTCAAGTTCTCACTCAAGAAACCTAGTAAAAAAGCATAAAACCCTATGCCAGCTGTCGACTATACTGGATGTTATGGACTGTGATCACTGCAATATCTAGAATTCCCATGTACATTCCACAACACCGCTTTAATACAACCTGTAATGACCCAAGATCTAGATACCGTGAATAACCTGATACCATTTGAATCCTGGCCCACCGCCCACGAGCCGGAGCTCTCGAAAGGGCTAAAAGGTGCGTGTGGAGTGGATAAGAATAAGAAATAAAGTAGGAACTACAACTACAATTAACAGAAATAAATAATCTAACTACAGAGTCCAGTCTAAATAAAGTACAGTCCAAGTCAAGGGAAACGTACCCAATGCTGAGTGAACACTCGACCCGACAAGCTGACGACTACGAACCTCCATGTAGCACCCTCGGACCTTGTGGAAGAACCGCCACACCTGAAAAGCACGGGGTGAGCCTCCTATCACTGGCTCAGTAGGGGTCCTGCGGAACACTAACCAAAAACAACGAAGGTAACAAGCATCACTAACAAAACGGAAGCAATGAAAGCGGGAGTAGCAGCAACAATAATAGCAACAAAAGAAACAACTGTGACGGAACCACGGTAGCTACTAGAACCATGGCCCTAAGGCTACTCCTAACGACACTAGAAATACACCCCGACCTCACTGTCGGGGGACCACCGGACTAACGAGAAAACCCAAGCTACTCTGCCAAAAGAAACGCCACTACACCTCTATCGTGGAGGCCTATCCTCACAGACTAAGGCCCAGCCCATGACCGCGAGACCTGGGAACACGGTCACAACCTCACTGTCATGAACCCTACATAGTCTGCGGAATCCCGTAGTAACCTTTATAAGAAATCCTGAACCTCGGTGTCAAAAAGACACTCAGAAACCACCCGATGAAATCATAGGGAAACTCGCCTCGAGTCATGAGAGTCTCGTCACATGACTGGAGTATTGTCCACTAGAAGCAAGGCCAGATGTGTCCCCTGACGACTTAGTCCACACCTCAGGTGTCTCCCTACTCGCCCTTGGCAGACCATTAGACATCAAACCACTAACCGAAACACAGAACAAGGACTATCTGGGGTCGTGCTCATCAGTGCAGGTCCAGAGCCCCCAGGCACGTGTGCACACATAGACCATGCATCCTAGGTCAGGTCCTCTAGCTGGTTTTCCCCCTGCCCAGACTCAGTTGCTAGATGAGGGGCCATACAATAACTAGCCTAAAATCGTCTCTCTTGGGTGTAGCTCTCCACCTACTCCCAGGTGGGTCGACACATGGGTGCCTAGGCAGCTATAGTGTCTCTCCACCAACTCTTCTCCTTGGTGGGTCGGCACGTGAGTGACCAGGCAAGCCGCAACTAGTAGGGGCAACTAAGCGTGAGACTCTCAACGGAAACCATCGAAAACACAGACAGGCTACGCACAAGCGCATCATAATTAGCTCAAAAAATGGGCGGCACAATGCCATCGGACTCTAGGTAGTCCACTAGACCTATTAAACCCAATGGCCCTTGAGTCACAAGACTCGGGGTCAAGGTTGTTGCACAGGATAGCTCCATGGCATCAATCTGGCCTATCACTAGGTCAGAAACCATGATAATATAATTATTAGGGTGGCTCACGACCGCCAACCCTAATCCTTTCCAGAGGGAAGTTAAGAAACCATCCAGCCCTAGGCTGGGTAATTGGACACACAGTCCACGGGCCATATGTATGGCACACACGAAAACCACTTTTCGAGAAAAGTCGCGACGTGCAGGAAGAGCCCTCCACACTCACGCCAACCCGCGATGACTCGATTAAGCGTAACACGAAAGCCCAGAACATAAGATGGTCACTCAAACCCTTTAAAACCTATGGGCATGCCAATAAAGTTAACTCAGTGCCTTTGGACACCCAAAAACATAGTCTCGGTCCCCACGGGGTTTTCGGGACATCCGCGGAGCCATAGGTCGACCATTCGGTCTGAACTGGGCCAACCAGAGGCTGAAACGAGTGAGTCTAGTGTAGTTCGGTTAACCAGCCCACTTGGGTCGGTCGACCAGAGCACCCTGTGTCGATCGGTCAACTGAAGCAGTCCAGTCGGTCGACCGGCGTAGTGAGTGGCGTCGACACAGCACGAGCTGTGTTGACCCCTCCTACTACGATCGGTCGACTGATGCCCACGGGTCGGTCGACTGAAAGCTGTAGTGCATCCTATTTACAGCACGGCCATTCGGTCGACCAACGACAAGCGTTTGGTCGACCAAAAATGACGACGACTCCATCCAAACCACTCCCAAGGCTCAGTTTCCCTGCCCACTCGACCCCAATCGATGGGGAAAACATCGGGGACCCTCCCCTGGGTCCCAAAACACCAAATAGCAAGGAATTAAACGAAAAACCTCGCTGAACTTGACAAAATCTGTCGCACACCCTAAAACGTGCATTTTCCACCCAGCATGAAATAAACACTGCTCGACTCACCATGGCCTACGAAACACGTGGAAAGAAAGTACTCGGGTTTGGGAACTATCCCCCAACCTCCACCGAAGATTACACGCATCGTGGACGCCGTTCCATCGTGAAAACACCATTAGAAACCCCACCGGCACCACGAAGTCATCACAAAAGATCGTATTGACCTTCTGCCAGGTGAAATGTAGATACAAAGAGATACAAGGAGAAACCTGATACTGGTATCAAGTAACAATCTCATTGGAAAAGTTCCCTTCATTTTTTTTCTGTTTTTCCCCTTCAATCAAATTATAATTTTCAGATGAATTAGGGCCTGAAAAACTACTGTCACTCTTTAACTGTTCAGGTGGTCCGTGGTCCTACATATAAATTAAGTCCCAGTACCTAACTAGTCTTTCATAAGTTAATGAATTAAGGTCTGGCATTCAGATAGGGCACCATGTTATGTTCTACAAAGAAATTTATGAGACAAAGGGTGGGACAAAGGATGGATAGCTTTGATAGCTGTTGGATTGTAATGTATAGAAAGGAAGACATAGGTGTCAACCTATATTTTCAAAAAATGTTTCATAAGAAAAACTCAACAGAAATACCATTTGCTGTACGCTTTTTTTTAGGGGGGGGGAGAGCAGAGAGCAAAGTTTAATAACTTAAGGGACATTTTATGGAATAAGTAAAAATCGATAACCGAAGAAATTTCAAGAGGCAATGTCGTCAAGTAATTACCTTCATTGACAGGGACATAATCTGTTTGTAGTAAACATCAGCAGTCCCTGCTATGCCAGGGATGCAAATAAGTGGAGGCACTCCTTTAGGACCAAAATCATAATACCTCCATTGCCTTGATCCGATCTGAAAAAAGAGAAAGAAGCCTTTGCATAATAAGCAATCATAAGAAAATGCAAGGCACCAGAAAACCTGATTCAGTTATGCTTTGCAATAACTCAGCTTGTAAGAAAACATAACAGAGAAGGGACCTACAGTATAAAAGAATGCAAAGATAATGAAACCTCTAAAAACAAGACGGAATGAAGAGCAAATAGAAGTTCTTCAGATTCATGAATTAGATAGCTAAAAAGCTCTACTTTTGGTGATAGCAAAATTTGCTTTGAAACAAAGTAGCCTGGATGCACAGACATTCATGCTTACACAGAGACATTTAAATGAGATACAGACGACAACCAAAACAAAAAAAAAAAGACTAAAAGCTCAAAGCACTGGAGGACCATCCTGGACACTACCGACCCAAGGAGTCACTCAAAGCAACTCTCAAGTCTCAACAGATATAGAAAGTACCATTTGATCAATTAAAGGAAAGCTAATGGGTCAAGACAGAATGGTGACAAGGAAATGGAAGTCCACGATCACCTAAATGATTGCATTCTGTAATCAACATACACATTAATGTTCATAAACATACTTTTCAAACAATAATAATAATGCTCATAAACATATAGTGACCACCAAAAAAAATAATGAAAAAAACTGTAGAGACGCATATGACATCTTGATCCTTAACTGAACTTTTATCTCCATTTTACCAACCCTCACAACAACATACCTTAGCATCCATTTATGCCTTGACAAGAACAAGACTAGCATGTCCAATTTTCAGCTTCCTGTCGTTTGCCAACTTTAACCAAGCTACTGAATGGTTAAACAAGTCTAGAAGTAAGGTCAACACTAGTAAGAATGGGAATTCGAAATCACTGGCGAACTACTTCTGAAGTAGTTCAATTGAGGATTGACCACAATGCTTCTTGAATTTTTAGTCTAGTTTAGCCACGACTAGGATGTCACTGGGAGCTGTCAATACTCGTGTCATGTGGACGTGGGTGCTACCTATCCTGCAACTTCATACGTTGAGTGGGTTTCATGGCTGCCCTATATGAACAGGGAGGGCAAAGGTTTGACCGTAACTACTGTGCTATCAATCCCACTTATTAAAAGCATTTAGTTACCAGAACCATCACCGAGTAAACACAACGCTGTCCAATGTAACAACTCAGACTGCACCAAACTACCTCCCCAAACTGAAGAGCTTCTCATGCAGCCGCCGAGTCTCTGCTGAACTTTGTTGATAACCATGTATGACAAAGACTGCCAAACACAATTACGAACTAGTACGAGTTAGTGGGAAATCCTGCCAACTGTTCCTGACAAGATTGAGCAACCGGCCAACCTAAACAGGAGCACGCCCGCAATCCACGGGGTAACGTGCTAGCATCTCAAATCGATCAGTGCAGCAAAACCCACAAAATCCGGGCTCTCCCGTGAGTTCGTCACACTGCCAACATCACCCGCACCCCAATTTCCTCCTCTTAACATGACAACTACCACCTCCACATTCACACCTCGACTTGCTCAAACTACACCAAGAACAACAACAGCAAAAGACGACGGACGGAGAGGGAAAAGGAAAAAGAAAAATTACTACTGCAAGACGAGATCTTGAGGCATTTAAGGCACAAAGGAGAGCTTACGGAGATCCGATGGAGGGGGACCTGCGATCTGAAGTAGACGTAGTCCCCGGGCGCCGAAGCGGTGCTTTTCATCGCTCCCGGCCCGCCTTATACGGCGCCGCGGCGGGGCTGCTGATGCTGACGCCGCCGCGCTACTTCCCCCCCAAACGACCTGCCGTCCTTGGAACGGCCCCCCTCCCCCAGATCCAGGAGGAGGAGTAGTAGAGACGACGACGTGGGCAACGACAACGCCTGCCGCGGGCTGACAGCTCAAGCTGGAACGGGAACAGCGGCGGGGTGGTGGGGGAGCACCCGCGCGCTAATAATTGCGTGGGGGATGGGATCCCAGTGGATGGGCGTGGATGGGAGGGGAGGAGGAGGAGGAGGAGGACGGATCCGAAGTTTCCCCGGCGAGGGAGAGCAATTTGGGGAATGTGGCCGACGGTGACGAAAAGAGGATAAAAAAAGAACGGCATTTCGAAGACTGCTAGGCGAATAATGGAGAGGAGCGGTCCTCTGCGCCCTGGTGGGCCCATTGGACCCAACCAATCAGAACAGATTTGGATCTTTTGATAGTGACCGCGCCATCATTGTGTGGATCCTCATCTCCGTCACCAAAGAGGGCCTCGTGGAAGAGAAAGAGAATTAAAAATGATAATCCATGTTAATCGGATTTAATGGTGGGAGCGGAAACAAACAGATCGACATCTGCCCTGCCTATTATCTGATGTGACTAATTCATGTCTTACATTCAGTACAACCACCCGCACACTTTGCACCTTTTTGAGATAAATGATTCAATCAAATAAGGATTTTAGTTTTTCCTCTCAACACTTTAGAGGACTCTTGAATCTCTACATGAAAATCACATATCTCGTGAGGAAAAAATTGTTTGCCCCTCCAAAAAATTCTGCATAAGTGGAAGGTGAATCCGAGTAGCCGGGAATCCTCCCTGAAATAAAGGAGAAAACTCGCGTCGAAAAGTGAAGCTTCCACAATTAAAATAAGTGGGATTTGGCACTGAGTAGTCAAGAAGTGCCCCTGAGATAAAGGGTACAACTCGCGTCAAAAAGTGACAAAGTTCGCAATTAAGATAAGTGACGAAACTGAGTAACCGAAAAGTGCCCCTGAGACAAAGGGTATAACTCGCGTCAAAATGTTAGTCACCTTCTTATGTTTAATCAAAAAAAAAATTGGGGTTACACGTAGCTACCAATACTCGAGCATTGTGTATGAAAGTGTATGGAGGAACGGCTCCTTTTAGTGTTTCTTAGAAGATCTATTTATCCATATTGCCTTGGAATTCATTTCTCATCCTTCACACATATACCTTGGGCTTGATTGTGTGAATGCTCTTTATGAATCTGTCAACTTTCATAGTTTGTGCAGTACCATCTTTTTGTTGGCATGACCTTCTTAGTATTGCTCATGCACATCATGTTCGACAATCTTTTGCATAATTCTTAAACCTGTCCCGAATGGACTTGCTTAGTTTTATATCTCATTATGCGTGATTGAGTGTTTGATTGCTTACTCTTGCTCATACATATCAAGTTTCATTTTACTTTGATATATCTTTAGATCATACATGTAAATAATAGGTTACATAAACCTATTGTCAGTCGATTTTTGTTCATGACAATAGGGGAGAATAATGTGCTCTTTAGCATAACACTTGCATATAGTCCAAGTTAGTCAAAATTCAATAAAGAGGATGTGGAAAAGTTTGAGAAACAATAAGGAGCAATAATCAAAATTCAAGCCGACTCCCTATCATCAGGCTTCCCGCTACCGGTATAGAGCTTGGAGTCATCGACCAACCTCTGGTCGTCTATGGCCGGCATGGAGGGGGAACCTCCTCCCAATGCCCCACCGCCTCCCCCTCTGGCCCTCGTCGGTCTTTCGCTCAGGTTCTCATTGATTCGAATAGGAAGGCGAAGGTTGCTATCTCTGTTAAGGCATTGGGCTTCACCGATATTGGAGAGCCGGTCGTCTTCTTCTCGAAGGAGGATGTGCAAGCCTCTCTGTTACCCCACTCTTTTTCCATTGTGGCGAAATGTGCATATGGGAGGCCTGCGATACCGGAGATCAAGAGCTGTTTGATGCAGAGGCTTTCGCTTGGTTCAAAATTTGTGGTAAGCAGACTTAATCAGCGGCATCTCCTGTTACGGTTTGATAGTGAGGTAGATTTCCTTAAGGTTCTGATGCAGAAGAAACTGTATATCAAATGATATTTGTTCCGGTTCTTTCGTTGGACACAGGATTTTGACTTTGATTCAGATCCGCCGCTGGTCCCGATCTGGATTAGCTTTCCTGGCTTTCCTGTAAACTTATGCGATGAAGATTGTCTGTGTTCTATAGCTGGTAATTTTGGCAATGTCCTTCGCATCCATGAGAGGACTTTGGCAATGTCTGATACTGCAGAGGCGTTGGTGTGTGTAGAAATGGATTTAGCTACTCAGCAGAAGGAGAGACTATGGATAGATATGGCAGGACAGGGATTCTGGCAGACAATCAGCTTTCACTGTGTCCCTCATCTCTGTTCAATTTGCCATAAGCTTGGCCATGATGAAATCAGCTGCAGGAAGAAGCAGGGAAGGTATGGCCGTGGTCCTGTCTAGCCTAAAGCTCCTTTAAAGAAATCTAAGGAAATCTATAGGCCCCATTTAGTGGACCCACAACCTGTTCGACAGAAGTTTACTCAGGAAAATAGATTTGCTACTCTCCAACTTATGGAAGAACGGGTCAAACCAGACTCAGATACTCCTAGTTCTGAAAGGACCATTGCTATTGGGGAGCAGCCAAGCAGCAGCAAGCTAAACTCTACTAATATGGAGCTTAGTAATCCCAATCCAGTATTCTCGCAGCAACTAGTGCTCTTGGGAGGGCCCATTTATGATCCTGGTCCTCTCCAGGTTGATGGCATGGAGCTTCCTTTAATCCAAAATGGAGTACTGTTCCCAATAGGTGGATAGGAAGAACAAGTGCAAGTGATGTCCGAACAAGGCAATCAGGCTTTCAGTGGTGTTGTGTGTAGGTTTGATACATCAGTCTCAATCTTGGAGGGATCAGCAGTTGCAGATGTTAGGGAATTGTAAAGTCAGTCAATAAAGGCCAAGAAGAATGTTGACATTCTGAAGGTACAAGAAGTGGGTAAAGTAGTAGCTACTCAGGCCAAGCTGGACAATTCTCTTACGCAGACAATGGGTAGTGGAAGAAGTGAAGCTGTCAGGCGGGTGGACAAAGAAGGGCGTATGGTGACAAGATCTAGAGCCAGATCAGTAGAGGACCAAAGTCGATCCTCCCAATGATAAATCCCATTTAATATGGAATATAAGGGGAGTGGGGAACTCTGGTTCCCGAGAAAGTCTTAAGAGATTAGTGCATTGTAATAAGCCATTGCTGGTGGCAATCAGTGAACCCATGCTCACGGCGGATAAAGCCCTGATGTTAGGAAGATACATTAAATTGCCAAAGTGTGCAGTTAATTCTCCAAATGAATCAAAAATCTAGGTGTTTTGGCATGATAGTTGCAATTTGGAGTTTATTTCTTCTTCAACTCAGCAAGTCACCCTTGGTCTGAAAATTGGAAATGCAATCACTGCATATTTTTCTTTTTTTTATGCTTCATGTGTTCCTCAACTCAGATTGGATTTATTCAATGAATTACTTTCTTTTGCTGCTTCTGTTTCGGTCCCCTGGGTTGTTGGTGGTGACTTCAACTGTGTTATGCGGCCTTCAGAGAAGATGGGTGGAGCTACCTCTGCTTGGAAAAAATTTCAAGGTTGCTACAGTGCACTACCTTGATGTTGCTTGATAAAGCACCCAGCCCGAGCTCTGCCTTAATAATCATGCACTAATGTAGATGCTACTTAAGGGAAAGCACCGTGCCTGATCTTTACCTCGATGAGCGTGCATCACTCGGGTGTTGCTTTGATAAAAACACCCTACTCAATCCTTGCCTCAATGATTGTGTCCTGCCCGGGGGTTGCCCAATGAGAACACCCTACACAGCCCTGCCTTGATGATCTTGTGCTATCCAGATGTCACCTCGATGAGCATGCCCTGAATGCAATTACCTGGACAATGAGCACACTTCACAAGTCCTGATGTAAGATGAAGCATTAGGCCCAGGCCTCTATGAATGCGCCCCAAACATGACCTTCGAGGTCTCACGATGCCTAACTCTTTTGGTCACAGTAGTGCCTCGGAACCCAACTGCCAGTCTCAGACGCACCCGACCGCCAGGGTCTTGTAGCACCCAGTCCCTTCAATCATAATGGCGCCTCGGCACCCAACTGCCAGTCTAGATGTGCCCGACCACCAGGGTCTCACAGCGCCCAGCTCATTTAGTCATAACGGTGCTCCAACACCTGACTGCTAGTCTTAGCTGTGCCCGACCACTAGGGTCTCATGGTGCCTAACTCTTTCAGTCACAATAGTGCCCCAGCACCCGACTGTCAGTCTCATATGTGCCCGACCCTCTGGGTCTCATGATGTCCAGCTCTTTCAGTCACAACATTGCCCCTGGCACTCAACTGTCAGTCCAGATGCGCCTGACCACTAGGGTCCTGACCTCCCAGCCCTAACTAAATAATTTCCTTCAAAGTTATGGCATCCCATGCTCATCGTGCTGCTACGCCTGCTCGTGATGAGGTGCCGAGGAGGGATGCGGGTGTAGGTCAGCAAGGTTTACTGGTTTCACCACCACCGTCGTTGGTCGATTACGGTACATTCATGGAAGGATTGGTGCAAATGATTTCACCATCGCACCTGGAGGTAGTGTTGAGAATAGTTGAAGGGTCATCTATCATGGAGAGATTCTGGAGGATGAATCCACTATCTTTTAGGGGGGAGAGTTAGCCCATCATCGCGGAGCATTGGCTGCGGGCAATAGAGAAGATATTCTGAAGCATTCGTTGCGAGGAGGATAAGAAGGTTAATTTGGCAACGTTCATGTTGGAGGAATGTGCTGATGTTTGGTGGTCTTCGATTCTACAGAATCAATTCGAAGACTGAGCTAGAGATGTGTTGTTGGGAGATTTTGTATGCTTGCTCTAAGCGAAATATGTTCCCGGACATGTTCAAGACCGGATGGAGCAGAAGTTCCTCACTTTAACCTAGGGGTCTATGACGGTGCTGGAGTATGAAGCTCATTTTGCGGAGTTGGCATGTTACGCACCTCATATTGTAGCTGATGAGTGGAGGAAGGTGAAGAAGTTTGTATCGGGTCTTCGGCTATCCTTGAGGATGAATTGGTTGCTTTCAACCATCACACGATGGAAGAAGCTCTTAGTGCCGCATGCCGTCAAGAAAGTGACATGGAGCAGTATCAAGAAGAGAAGAAGGCCTAACTGAAGAGGTCGTCATCATCTTTCCAATGCCAGGACCACAAGAAGCCCTCGACTCGGTCACCTACTTATACACCAACAAGGACAGCGTCACCACCAATAAGAGGATCAGGAGGATCGTTGACTGAAGTCAAACATGAATGCAAGCACTGTGGGAAGTGGCATGGCGACAAGGAGTACTAGATGGTAACCAAGAAGTGTCTCAGGTGCGGAAGCTTGGAGCACAAGATCAAGGATTGTTCGAAGATGCAGCTACCTTCTCCGAGTCAAGCTCCGATAGTAGCCGCCGTAGCACCTGCAGCAGTGAAGTCAGCCAAACGCCCTTGAGTGTCGGCACGAGTGTTCACTTTGGCCAGAGAAGATGGATAGCAAGTAGACAACACGATAGAAGGTACACTTCTAACGTCAGGTTTCCATGCTAGGGTTTTATTTGACACCAGTGCTACGCATTCGTTTCTAAGATGTTGCATGATGTTTTGGGTTTAATGCCCTCAAGTTTAGATGTGCCTCTCCAAGTGCACATGCTCGCTGGAATTTTGTCCACTGCTAAGAGCTATCCTTCCTTGCCATTGGCTATCAGAGGAAAGGAGCTAGCTGGACACTTCTATCTTTTAAAGATAAGGGATTTTAATGTTATTCTTCGGTTGGATTGGCTTGAGAGGTATTATGCCCTCATTGATTGCCGAAAGAGGCGAGTGGTTTTTCGCGTCCCTGACGAGAAGGAGTTTTTCCATCCCTTGTCTCAGAATAGGTCAGGGAAATTTGTAGTCTTGGCCATGAAGGCAACTCGGTTGTTGGGTAAGGGTGGTGGTGCTTTTCTTGCCGAGGTGGTAGCGTTGGCTGAGGTGTCTTAGGCCCCATCGTTAGAGAAGATTGAAGTGGTTCGAGATTTTCTCGATGTCTTTCAGGAGGATCTATCGGGATTGCTGCCAGCCCGAGAGATTGAATTCTCTATTGACCATGTGCCCAATACTATGCCGATATCCAAGTCCCCGTATCGAATGGCACCTGCTGAAATGGCAGAACTGAGAAAGCAGATGCAAGAACTATTAGACAAGGGCTTCATCGGAGTGAGTGTCTTGCCTTGGGGAGCCCTAGTTTTATTCTTGAAGAAGAAGGGCGGATTGTTTTGTCTCTGTATTGATTACCAGAAGCTCAATCAGGTGACTGTCAAGAATCGTCACCCTTTGCCTCGTATTGATGACCTCTTCGACCAATTGCAAGGTGCTTCAATGTTCTCAACGATTGATTTGAGGTCGAGACACCATCAACTTTAGATCAAAGAGGAGGATGTTTCCAAGGTAGCTTTTCGAACTAGATATGGGCATTATGAATTCCTAGTTCTACCCTTTGATCTAACGAATGCCCCTACAACGTTTATGGACCTAATGAATCGGGTGTTTAGGCCTTACCTGGATAGCTTTGTGGTTGTGTTCATAGATGATGTTTTGATATATTCCCCGGCTTAGCCTCTGCATAAAATGGATATTTATCTTATTTTTTTGATTTTTCATCGACACCCTTGTCTGCTGTCCAGAATTAGACCGTTTTATGGGAGCGGCGGTCCATCAAATAGCCATTTTCAGAGCCAGAGTCCTAAATCGATATGGTCTTCGGATAAATAGTTATTTATCTTATTTTTATTATTTTTCATCGACACCTATGGGACGGTCTCCAGACAGACCGTTTAATGGGGTAGGCGGTCTATTGAAGGACCATTTTCCTATTGAGAGTCCTTCACCGGCTGATTCGATTTATTTTTGGATAAATAGCCTGATTTATCTTATTATTTATTTTTCACTGACACCTTGTAGGCGGTCTTCCAATGGGCCATTTATAGAGGTGGGCAGTCTATCGATCGACCGCATTCAGGGCCGAGATCCTTGATTCGGCTGGGTTTTCTCTCTCCATCCGTGGTCAAACTTGTTACTTCATCCACCTTTTTCTCCGCAGATTCTTAGTCGAATTAGGTGCCATTTGATCCGGGTAAAAGCTGGGAATGTTATCTCTGTTTTATTCTAAAGAATTTGAGAATAATTCCCATGAAAAATTCCTTAACTCAAGCTAGTCTTCAAGGGTCTATAAATAGCACCCTTAGCCCAAGCTCGCGGAGGGGGGAGATTCCGGAGTTCGCGTCAAAGTGCTGCCGGGTTCTTGAGCAAAGTCCAACCAGGGAGAAAGGATTTTCACGTCCTCTAAGCCTTCAGTTCAGGGAGTAGTTCATTTCATTATTTTTTTTGAGTCGTAGCTAATCATCTTTTGGTCACTTGTTCATCATCGCATTACCATTTCTCTTCACTCGCCCTCGCATTTTTCACTGTCATTCTTGCATTCTCCACCCTCCTATTGTCTTCCCACGCCCCATAGGGGTTAAAAAACCCAACACCCCCAGGTACACGCCCTTCCATTTATGCATTTCATTCGCCGTTCGCATTCACAGATATTGCACTTCCACAAACTCATTTGGGTCATTTTTCTTTGGTCATTGGTGTTGTTTTGCAGGTCAACAGATATCTTAGCACAAGGCCCATCCCTCCTGGCCGGTCGGAAGGGGTGGAGGATTGAGTTCCTCAGTTTGGGATCTGGAAGCTTTTGCGGTTCACCTCCGACCGTTCACCAGGGGTTGCGGTCTTCCCCAGCCCATCTCTCTCCTGTTTGCGACCGATTGAAGATAGTCCAAGCTCCACTCCAAGCCTTCTTCCTGCATTTTGCTTCAGTGCTGGTAGCGGCCTATCGTCCGGCCGTCTTCACCATTCAGCAATCATCAGGAGACCATCTTCTTCCTGCACCAGCACTGCATTGTCTGGGCGAGTGGCTCTCCTTTTTTCCAAGGTACGTAGTGCGCCCCTCTTTGCACTAGTCACCTTGGTGGCGATCACGATCTGATAATCTGTGTGGGTGATTGATTTCATCGCGTTATCTATTTCTTGTCATGCACTATTTAGCACATCCATTCACTCACAGACCCACACGCCTTTCTTTAGTACCGGAGAGGAGGAAAAAGGTATCTACAACAGTGAGATATCTGAGATTGCGGACTAAGTCGTCAGTAGACACATCCGGCCTTGCTTCTGGTGGGCAGGTACTCCCGTCACGTGACATGAGTTCGTCATGACTCGAGGTTCAGTTTCTCGTCTGCGAGATGATATTTTACGTGTAGTTTTCGGGTGTTTTCCCGAAGCCGAGGTCTAGGATTTCCAGTGAGCGTCACTGAGGGTTTCCCTAGCCGACGTAGAGTCCACGACAGCGAGGTCGTGACCGTGTTTCTGGATCGTGTGATTTCAGTGTGGGCCTTTGTGTGTGAGCATGGGCCTCCACGACAGAGGTGTCGTGGCTTTTCCTCATAGCGTGGCTAGGACGGTTCGTAGTCTGTTGGTCTCCCGACTGTGGAATCGGGACATTAGTCTCATTTTCGGTAGGAGTAGTTGTAGAGCCTTGGTTTATCAGCTGTCGTGTTTTGGGGATTCGTGTACATCTGTGTTTTCTACCGTTATTGATGTTGTAGCTACTCTTGCTGTTACTGTTGTTTTTGTTATTGCTGCTTTCCGTGTCACTGTTGTTTTCGGTTGGGATTCTGCGAGACCCCTACTGAGCCAGTGATAGGAGACTCACTCCTGATTTTCAGGTGTTGTGATTCTTCCTCGAGATTCGAGGGTGTTGCGTGGAGGTTCTTAGTTGTCAGTTCGTCGGGGTGAGTGTTCACTCAGCAGCGGGTACGCTTCTCTACCTTAGACTGTACTTCTATTGGACTGGACTCTATTGTAGTTAGTTATTTATTTTTGTTAATTATTGAATTATCCTATTTTATTTCTTATTTCTATGTACACCACACCTATCCTTTTTAGCCCTTCCGAGTCGTCCAGCTTATGGGCGGTGGGCCATGGTCCAAATGGTATCGGGTCATTCCTGATATCCGGATCTTGGATCGTTACAAATAGTGTATTATAGGAGAGAACAATGCCCATCATTTTATTCTTTGACTTATTTTTCTTCCCCTTTGCGGCCAACATCTACCCCTGCAGGGGGTCATCAAGTGTGCTTGGCGCTCTTGATTTCTTTTAAACCTCTTGTATTGAGCTCTGGGATCCGGAGGGCTCTTGTGGGACATATTCATAGGTGTGCGCTCTGCAAGCTTCGGACACCTCTTTGGACCCCTCTTGAGTTGGGGGGAGAGGGGGATGCAGGTGGCTGTGCTAGAATCATGCATTATGTCCTTTTGCAAGAAGACAGAATGAGATGTCTTCAAGCATCTCGTACATCTTGTGTTTGATAGGGACCGTGGACCAGACTGCACTAAGTTTTTTAGTGTTTCGCAAGTATCTCATGCAATGCGAGACTCAAGAAGTCATTGCAAAATGAGAATGAGTTGTCTAGCAAGTATTACTTTCCTATTTCTAATTGGTTCATATTGTTAGAAGGATGTTATATGTTTTTGTTGTGTTGACCCTATGTAACTTAATGTGGACTGCATATGAACCCATGTATTTTTACAAAATTCTAAGTGGTTTTTGTTTAATTGTTGGCCCTATGGTATTGTCTCTTGTGGCAATGAATGCTCTGATTGACATGAATGATATAAACTGCTACGTTCTGAGTTTCCGCATTGGGGTGTGACATCCCCTATCCCTCCTACTATAGACGGTAGGTAGCGAGGATGTTTATGGCAGCAATGGGAGACTGGTCATGAGGGTGTAAACAAGGTGGTGGCGAGCACGGGTCATGGGTTTCGATGTAGATTGGTAATGATCGAAGTGATTCTAGGAGATAAAAGTGGCATCGTAGGTAGGGGGATGGACCCATCCACCTCCTTGCAAGTTTTCTCGCCATTTAGAGTCGATTGTAGTAAAGAACGTGAGAGTTTCTTTCATGTTGTGTGAAAAATACATGTTTTAGGGTGAGCAACAATTTTACTGATTCGGTGGTTGATTAGTAGTTATTTACGTGCCATTGGGTGTGCCAAGTGCTGGGGAGCTATTCCCCATGGTTCCTACTCGCAATGGGGTAAGTTGGGAGTGGAACAGGGCCCTTAGAGGGTCATCCCTTTCGACTGTCACCGGAATTGGTCGACCAACTTGAAGGGTCGGTCGACCTATTCCTGGCAAAGAGTAGGAAGGGTTCTGGGCTGGGTTTGGTCAACCGACCCTAGGTTCCAGTTGACTGACCTTGGGCAGCCTCGGGGGCCTACGCAGTTCGGTCGATTAGTTCCCAGTTCAATTGATCGATTGCCCCTATAGGTCGACCGACCTTCGTGTTAGGTCTACCGACCCACTACTGAAATGACCTATTTGGCCCAAAATTTTAGATTTTCACTCTGGAAACTTAATTAAAGTATTTATGGATGAAATAAATGAGAAATTAGTTGTGCAACTTTGGGAGGACATCTTGTGTGGTTGGATGCCCTATGACTCGATTTTGAGGCTTGTATGTATACCCCGTGGAGGGGGATCGTGAATTGTGTATGGATTCCGACTTGATAACCTTGGTAGCCTTGTGCCTTGTGACTTATGGGTCGTGTTCTATGCGATGAGCGTGAGTGTGTGCAACCAATGACATGTCGATGGTTTCACAGCGGGTTTATGCCTTGAGTGACCCTTCCCCACTAGTCATAGCTTGCTTGGGCAAGCGGGTGCCGACCCACCTGGGACTATTGGAAAGCTAGACCCAAGAGAGATGGATTAGGTCAGTTTCCATAGGGCCACCCATTGTGGCATCTCGAGTCCAGGCCAGGAGGAAAACCAGCTAGAGGGCTTAACGTAGCATAGTTAGTTAGTGTGTGCACACATGGTTGGGGACTACGGACAGGTGTTGAAAAGAATGACTCGGACTAGACCCTTGTCTTGTGTTACTGTGTACGGTGCCTCAATTTCCATGTTGAGGAAAGTAAGGAAACACCTGAGGCTGTGTACTAAGTCATCAGTGGATGCATCTGACCTTACTCCTAGTGGGTTGTGCTCTTGTCACTCTAGTGTAGAGACTCCAGTTTCCTACGGTTGTCATTTAGTGTTCTGGCGGCTGAGGGTATCCCATTATATGTGATCGGGTTGTAGTTTACTTCATGTGGCTATGGTACTCATCAGACATGGCCATATTCTTTAATTGTTATGTACTACCTTCCCTATTCTAATTACTGATCTGATTTGTTACATATCGCATTGTGTATTTATTGTTGTGAGGTGGGGATCTACGGGACCCCTATTGAGCTGATAAGATGAGGCTCACCACCTTTGCTTTTTAGGTGAGGCATGGCTTACACGTTGTGCTTTAGAGGCTTGTCGTGATGCCAGTGGTCAAGTCTAGTGCCAATTGGCTAGAGGCGAGGTATGTCCCATTTACTGTACCTATGTATGGACATATAAATTCTGGACTGTATAACTAAATTCATATAATCATTTATTTCCTACACTAATTATGCTAAGCATTTATATTACTGCAATTGTTTTAGTTTCTTACACACAACCACACCGTCCCAATAACTGTTCCGAGCTTTTGGCTTATGAGTGGCTGGCCAAGATTCGAAGGGTATCATGTTTTTCTCGGTACTCAGATCTTGGGTCATTACAATGACCTTTGAAGCTTGGCGGCAACCTGCTTCTTCTTTAGGTATGTGCTTTGCGGGGTTGCATCTTTGTGTGCTTTCTTTGCTTTTCCTTCCCCGAGATTATTGTCATTCTTTCTTATCCCATTCTTAGATTTGTGCTTTTGTAGCTGTCATGCCTTGGTTTTCAAATCTAGCATTCATGGGTTTCAGAGTGTTCCCATGGGTCTCGAAACGTGTTTTCAAATTGAAAATGAATTTCGAGAATACCAGATCTTTCGGTCCCTCAAATAAGAGAAAATAAAATATTTCTGGGTTTCATGTGTGACCAATGAGTTGTGCATTTTCCAAGCATCGTCGGGTCAAAATTTGAGAATTTTCCCACAATGATTGGATTTTCAGCAAATAAGAGAAGAAGAAAAAATTAAGATAATAATATTTTAGTTTATTTAAACCCCTCCCCTTTACCCCCTCTCTATCTCTTGAACCTACTTCTCCCCCTCTCTCCCGTTTCACTCTCCCCCTCTCCCATGTCTCCACCTTCTTCTCCCATCCCTCCCCATCTCCACCCCCATTCTTTGGACAGCCGCTGGAGGACGTCGAGGTGGAGATGACAAGCGATGTGGGGTGACGCGTGGCATGCATGGAGGTGAGGGACGTGAGGTGGTGGTGAGAAGAACTGTGCGTGTACTCATGAGAACTTTGACATTTCAGCATGGATCGACGCCGGCTTTGCGTTGGTTCTTCGATCAAGGTAGGGGGATGGATCCCGACCCCTTGTGCATTTTTTTCTCGTGGTTCTATGCCGATCTGGGCGAGTTTAGAGTGGGTTTTCTTTTGTCGGGATTATATGAATGTTATGGGATGCGCTGCATTTTCTACCGATTTGGGTGACTTCTTTTAGTTTAACTTAGTGATAATGATGTGTTTGTTGTCGGGGTGTGATCTCCCATTGTTTGTTGTGCGTTTCCTACAATCCGAGGTCGCGGTGAGGCCAAGAGCTGCCTTGTTTACCCCTTTGTCTCCACTCGGCATCACCGAGTTCTCCCCTACGGGTTCGAGTGTGCACGCTAGTGGCTTGGCCATTTTCCCCGACTTTTGCTAACTGTGTGTGTTTGCGGGATAGGTCCAAGGGTAGATTGCGTCATACCGACCACCCCCATAGTTTGTTTTACATCAGAATCAACACACCGCCTTCTGAGGGAGCATCCCTCCAGACGCCCCTGCCACAGAGGTGTTACTCTGGGCCCACTCGGTCCCACTGAGCAGCACGCGGGCCCCACAACCAGCAGTAAGCATCTTCCGGACGGCACCGACGGAGCGGATCCAAGTGCTGCCCGTCAACCCAAGAACGGTCCTCCCAGGCCCACTGAAGCCCTTTACCTCCCTACGTGGAGTGGGCAAATAGTTCATTACTGTACTATTGTGTAATTAATCTTCACTGGGAGTTACCAACTTGGTCGGGATCATCTTCCCCACACCCCGAGCGTGGAGGTACACTCGGCACCCCCTTGTAGTCATACTTACTTTCTTAGTATATGCTTATCTGCCGCTACTAGAGAGCATGTGTTAGGGCCATTAGCTCGATATATTCATTTCACCGCTACGAGAGAGAGTGAACCGTCCCGTGACCCAACCCGGGCATGAGAGTTGTGAGTTGGCCACCCTTGACTCGTTGCCGATTTTTCAACCATGTAGGTCTGAACACTTCCATCACTAGCAAGTTCATTGGGAGGAGGGTTGTACACCCCTTTGTGCCTTTTTGCCTTAATGCCAATAGCATGTACTACTTTAAGTATTGGCCTTTTGTTAGCCTGCCTGCCTTGATGACTTAAGTCTGTAGAGTTGGAGGGCTACCTCGCAAAGAAGTCCTCGACCTCCATGGTAACATCATTTAAGAGGTCAAAAGACCTGATTTCAATTCGAATCACATTTTCTAGAATATATTTCCTTAGATTTTGTTTGCATATTTTAATTACATCTTCTTAATGTGGTGGATGCCAGCATCTCAGGCTAAGCTCCCTCCATCTCTTGATATATTCTGTCACTGGCTCGCTATTTCTTTGCTTAACTGCATAGAGCTCAGCCACGGTCGCCTCTGCCTCGTTGATGTGGAATATTTCATTGAACTTTCACTCCATATTTGGCCAATCACAAATCGACTTGGTCGGCAGGTTAGAATACCATTCATAGGTAGGTCCCGTCAGTGAAGACCTAAAGAACTTTAGCAGGTATGACTCGTCCGCTGCCAAGTCACCCATGAGTGTTATGGAATATACAATGTGTTCTTTCGGGGAGCCTTGCCCATTGAATTTGTCAAATTTTGGTGGCCTGTTGATGCCGAGTGGTAGCCTTTTGGTAGCATGGTAAGCTGGATATGGCACTTCATATATGATGAAAGTGGCACAATCATCACAACCGCTATTTGCTAGCCTTGCCTTGATCACTTGCTCCACCATCAACTTGACCATCATAATTGGGCTTGTTCGCTGAGGGTAGAGGTGGGCGAGCTGCATCAGTGAGGTGGCTGGAGCTATAGCATAGGGTGGCAAATGCCCTAATAGTGAAGCTTGTAGCTATATTTGGAGTGGCATCAGTCGTGTTGGTTGAAGCTGTTGGGAATGATGCTAGGGGATAGCCTAGCACTGGTCTGCCTGTTATAGAACACTCAGTGAGAGGGCATCTACGGGGTCAGAACCTCCTTGCGATGACTTAGCTTGTGCTCCCAGTTTCTCGGGTGCCAGAGTATGTTTAGCCTTTTGATTTAATCTTTCTTTTAACAGTTCTATCTCCTACTGGTATCTTTGTAGCATCATCAGGATGATAGGGTCCAAGACTGTTTTGTTGATGATGCCTTTGAGCGTGTTACTCAAGGCACACTCAAATGGAGATGGGAGTACTTCTTCTTCGGATGCCACTATTTTGGCAGTGGCATTAGTGATTTCTTCTTTAGCAACCTACTTTCCCTTAGCGGTTTGCAACAGCTCAATAGTGACTTTTCCTTGTCTTGCCGCCGAGTCTTCTCTTCTAGCTTTCTCGATTGGGTCTTCTTGTTCATTTGGCGGAGTGTCGGGTATGCCCATTACCCCTGTCACATTGCAGGTGTGGATTTGCATTCTCCTTTTGTGCTTTCTAACTGCTCTTCGGGCCTGACCGGGAGAAGTCAGCCAGCCAAATATTGTAATTATTTTAATTCTTTTATGCTGTGGAGGCATTTTAAAGTTTCAGGCCCTAGCTCGCTTCTCATCTTCATCTGCACCTACGGGTGACGATTCATCTTTTTCTTCTTCTTCGGTCATGATGACACAAAGCAATCTTTGCTGGCCCAGGGAGGGGTTCCTGAAGTTACAGAAATATTCCCAGACCATCCTTGTCATATCTTAATGGCCATGCTCTAGACATATGGTCAGAGGCAACATCTAGCCTCAAGCAGACGGCATGTAGGACACCCACATCAAATTGGCAGCTTGATTAGAGTTTCTTGAATATTTGAGGATATCGGTCTGTCTTGCACAGTCCCTAGAGGTGGATGGAGAGGCTGCAGTCATAGCTCCCTCTACAGGTATATTCTTCTTGCCCCCTATCCTGGGAACTTTTACAGAATTATCATAGCTTTGTGAAGCTGGTGCAGGGCCCCAAGTCCTCTTGGGAACCCAAATTTGCTTAAATTTTGGCAGTTTTAGGGATGGCATTCCTTGCTTGTTATCGTCAGAATTCACCCTTTGACTGGCCAGGGTGTTACAGGTTGGAACTGTCAGAACAATGCGGTCTGATAGAGCTCCAGTAGCACGACTATTCAGATACACCAGATCAGCGACTATCTGCACGAAGTTTTTGGTAACCTAAAGCCAGCCCGGGGGAATAATCACTCTTCTCCTTCTGTGGTTCTTCTTCTTCCCTCTAGCCATTCTATTGTCGACAGGCGCAGTTCGGTAGTCCACATGGTGGATAAAGTAGGTAGTAGTGCTGCCGGGCTAGGCAGCCTTTTGGGGACCACCGGTCTTCAAGGGAGCCACGGCCTTAGCCGTAACAATTTATTCATCTTCTTTCTCGAAACGCTCAGCAGGGTTCCTCACTGGTTTGTGAGGAGGTGGACGTAGATCTCCGCAGGGAGATCGAACCACCTTAAAAGTCTTCTGTTCCTGGTTTGTGATTTCCTAGACGCTAGATGTTTGCATAGGCCCGTGATTAGATCATTTCGATCTATTTCTCCTTAGATCTAGAATTGATTCCATTCCGCTGCGTATTAATTTTTAAATTTGGGAAATAGATCAACCTATTCACCCCCTCTCCCCTCTAGCTTGATCTCCGGATCTCTCAACACCCCGACTTTGGCTTGCTATCTTGCAGGAACCGTCTGGGCAGAATCGGGTCCCGCTCACTCCCTACCCCAGCCTAGCCGGCTAAAAGCCCCTCCCTATGTGGAGGTAGTTTTGGCTCTAATTATACATCATTCCCACCCCGTGATCAATCTATTGAATAAATGTTGTTTTGATGATGTTTCACTATAAGTCATTTGTCATTTAATTTTGGAACTCATGAAACACCTTTTGAATGACTAGGTATGAAGAAGGTCGACCTCCTGACTAGCTACATTGACCTCACCAGCAGAGATGATCCGACCTCAGCTTCACTGCTCTAAGCTCAGTTCATTGGCTACATCGACCTTACCATGTTGATGCTCTGACCTCTTCAATCTTCCAAGTCAAAAGTGTCGACTCCAAGTGTCTACTCCTTTTTGCGGATGTTCTGTCGTGCCATGCTACTTTGACCTCACTTGCTCTGTGCATCGAAGTAGGGGGCTTCCAGAAGCCATTGCAAATGGCCTTCACGGAGGATGCTTCGACACACCTGTGAAGCTGCGCTGATTGCATGAAGATCTAGTTCGCCAACAACTCAAAGAAACTGTGAAGCTACATCGACGCATAGGGTGTGCTGCATCGACACATCAGGAGACCTTCAAGTAGAAAGGGATGAACAAAGTGGCCCGTGAGCGAAGGGTGCTTTGATGCAGTGGCCTTGCTGCCTCGACGCACTAGAAGGCTTTCAAGCCTAAAACCATTTTCTTCTGCTATAGTTCTGAGGACATCCAGAGGGCAAAAAGGTCTAACGTAAACCTCTAAAAACTTGGTTTTTGACAACAGTAAGAGATTCCTAGGAACTCCCAAAATGTCCCTATCATCATAAGTGTCCAGAGGATCACTTTACTCTAGATATTTGTAAGTGCGCATCTTGGAAAAGTCTCCCTCATTGCCAGCTCTATCCCCTGCGCCAACTAGCTAAGATTGTGACTAAAGAAAAATATCTCTGAACAAATGACATCCTCTCTGCCAACAAGAATTAAGGTTCTGTAGCCATCTTTGGTTAAACCACCTTTGTTTATCTCAGCTACTCAAATTACAAGAGAAATGGAGGGAAAAGCTTCTACTTTTTTGAGGTCTATATATTTGATGCCCTTCCCTTGCATGAAGATGCTGCTAGAGCTTTAACTTGACCTACAGGAAGAGCAAAACATGGGAAGAGAGAAAAGAGAAGAGGAAAGAGTGCCTACTCAGACTTCCATTAGAGAGAAAGGAGTAAGAAAGAAGAAAGATCCACAGCCAGCCAGCCATCCTTGGTTCCCCTGCTCAATTGTTTGATCACTGTCATTCATAGTGCTTCTTTGCTCAGGACTTCTGCAGTTCCAACATCGTGCTTTGGTTTCTTGTGATGTTGATGCGACACGGCCTAGGGATGGCAACCACTAGGCCAATGCTCCTTGGACCTATGACCCACAAGCTTGCAACATTGACGGCGGACTCACTCGGGTGAGCTCAATCGCATAGCGCACACAATTGCTCATAGGCCAACCGGTGATAGTGGAGAGGGTCCGAAGTGGGACCTCACTATTCCGGGGTTTGGCTAGCTTGAGATTGAACCCCTAAGGGTCTGGGTTGCCCAAACCAATGGGCGACCAGCACGCCGAGGGCGTGGGTTGTAATGACTCCCTCACGACTCACCCATGGTAGTCACACAAATGTTAGCAATTTAGGATTGGGCACTTAACTCAACGTCCGATGGCACTAGCGACAATACTAAACCAGCAAAGGAAAGAAAAGCAAGGGGGTAACCAAGGCTCACCTGATCGGTGTGAAAACACCGATCCCGATCGGAGGTAAGGGTGCGTTGGGAAGCGTGGGCATACGCCCGCACGCCGCGGCGATAATGCTTGACCTGAAAATAAGTGGGTTACAACACTACACCTCTCGCAGGAGGGGGGATCTCGAGGTGGGGGTTAAGATATTTACAACAAAATACTACCTCTACACAGGGAGGGGCTGTAAGCCGGCTAGGCGGGGAGGGGGGGAGTGAACTAGGGACTAAATAGACGGCGATTATTGGTTCTGCTCGCTCTCTGGAACAGGGGATAGGTAGTCGATGTCGTGGCTATTGTGGCCACTCCTGAACTCCGTTTATGACGAGACCAGTGGAAAAACCTCCAGGGTTGGCCCAGGAGGACGTCTGATTTTTGGGAGGACTTCTGGCTTCCAGCGGTGGTCAAGGTAGGGCCGTGATCAGGGACTCTGTTCTCTGGTTCTGACTGCTTCAGCACCACTACAGAAGGAAGACACGGTCACCCCAGGCGCTCCTGGGCTCTGATTCAGGCGTGGCTGGAGTCGCTGGATTCATTGTCAAGTCCTCTTCGAAACAAGACCCACGGGGATGTTGTCCAAGGTCCAATCAGGAAGCCGCTTCTTAGTACTGGAAGATGACTCATCTTAGAAGACTTCAGCCAAGTCCCGCCTCCAAATATTCAGGTGGTTGGCCGTGGGAGTCTCTGCAAGTAGCTTCAGGTTGACAGTCTGGAAGAAGATGAACAGTTTTGGAAGAGCGGCTCCTTCGGGCCGCCATGAGCTTAGACTGGGACAAGACCACAGCCGTTGCGAAGAGGACAGAGAGACGCTTCCAACGATACCACTTGGGCTTCCAGGGATGCCAGGGTGATGTCGTGGTAGGCACTGCAAGTGACTAATTTTCTATAACCTGTGACCCAAACCAGAACTACTTGGGGTGGTGTGTGTAGAAGGGGGATGGGTAAGGGTTGGCAAGGGGAAATTTTGATGCAGATTCCCGGCTCCCCGTTGTGCACCTCTTTGAGCGACTTGTTGTAAGGCCTGAGTAAGACCTTGGACTATTCTTTGCATGTCGCGTCATTGTGCACGTTCCCTAGGAAGTGAGAGAAATCTTTTTAGTCTTCTGTTTATAAAGTAATCATTCAGTGTTTAATGGTAAAAAGTCTTTAATCTTTTTTACATATTTGAAATGTTCTTTTCCTGATACCTACTATGGATGGTCTTCTCATGTGATATGTTTCTATCCTCACTTGTTGTCTATAATTACATGGAGCTCATTTTCATTTATCCAACCAAAGGACGCTTAATCTTTATCCAACCATTACAAATGAGATTAAAAATCAATGAATCATCATCGCCTACCATGTCATTTATATTCATGTTTTCTGCTTTACTTTTGATGATGACAAATTTTATTTTTTATCTGTAGGTATGCTCATGCAGGAATTTATCTACCAGGACAGAAATCTGGATCTTCTTCAGCTATATACATAAAAACTGGAGAGAATGCCGATGACAAGTGCCAGTCACAGTTTAACAATCATGACAGTCAATGTGAAAGGCCTACACCCTTTGTCCCTGATGGAAGGTTGGAATCATCCCAGGGAAACAAAGAGGAAGCTAAGTGGTACTGTCAGATCTCTTCTATCAATGATGAGGATGCAGAACCTTGGGCATCAGTTCCTTCAGGTGATGACATCCGTGCAGACCATTCAGCCACTAAGAATCATGTGACTTTTCCTTGCCCACAGCTTGGAATGATGCCACTGCCAATTCCTTCCGGTGCACTACCTTTCCAGAGCTTTTGTTCAGGCTATGGTCCTATCTTGCAACCAATGTTCTATCATGAGCCTACAGTATCAAATCATGGTTCAGCTGTTCTCGAGCAGGCAAAATGTTTAACTTGTTCCGATCAACCTGCTGACTACGGCAATCATGTGAATGCTGATATGCAGTGTACAGCATTTCATAACTGTGAGGAAGATTGCCATCCTTGTCTCTTGGAACTGAGAAAGAAGGATAGTACAGTGGGTACAGAACTGTGTGATCCTAGAAGACCTAGAATACATACATGTGGCAGTGAGGAAAACACTGATCAAAGTGGCAGCTGCAGTCGGGATGTTATCAATGGTGGTGGAAATAGTGGGACTGCAGATGCAGTTGTAAATATGAGAACCACATTTGATTGCAGCAATGAAAGTGGGTTACAGAATTACAGAGGGAAAGGCATGGACCCACATCGTTCCCATCGTGAAGCTGCTTTGATGAAATTTCGTTTGAAGCGGAAGGACAGGTGCTTTGAAAAGAAGGTACAAAATACTTGTTGCTTGATTTGCATATTCTTCTGTGTGTCTTGTTATGTGCCATGATTTCATGTTTTCATTCCTTGATGTTCAAGATCCTCTCCCTATATGTTTCCAACGGCCATTATATGTTTCACTTGATACCATGCATCCCCATCTCGTCATTGACAGTTAAAAAAAACTTCTATCTTAATGAGTCACGGAATTTATATGCAGGTTAGGTACCATAGTAGGAAAATGCTTGCAGAGCAACGTCCAAGAGTCAAAGGGCAGTTTGTGCGGCAGGCTATCATTGACTCAAATACGACTGCCACAGAAGTGGATGACTGATACTGGTTGGCTATTTACGTTTAATTTTCTTTGCCTTTTGGAAACTCAATTGCCAGATGTACAAAAAGGTGAGGGCCTGAAATGTTCCATATTCAATTTACCCAGTGGTTGGTTCAAGATGAAGCCACTTTGGAAACTTGTGATGTTATGGAACTATGGCCAAATAATGTATTCACGGAGAATCCTTTGGAGAATTTATCTTGGTACGGGGAAGGCAAAAGTAGTTGCAATGATTTCATTTCATGCATATGACAGTGAGTTTTTGTTTCTCACTTTGCAGGTCTGGAATTAGTTGACATGTGACTGGAAATTCCATCTTCACAATCTATTTTCACCATGCAGGTCCCCCCCTCATGTTCATGTGTTGCTGCGAGGTTATCTTGCCTGAACTTGACTCTTACATCTAGCTGGGCAGGGAAGGTATGCTTGATCGTATTTGCGTGTATCTCTTAGTTTGGTCAGCAGGTCTGGCTGCTCATGTTTTCTTCTCCGAGGACAATACTTGCATATCTCACTTAAACACCTACTTCCGCAACTCTATGATGAGTTTCTTCACCCTCATAAGCCCTGTTGCGTCACTTGAATCGTAAAATAGTTATTACGATGACGTAGGAGTGCCATTGGTTTCTCGTTGATCATGAGGATGCACTCTTTTAAGGCAGGGCTTCGAATAACAACACAATCAATAATGAATGCTTCAATTTGGAACATAAGAATCCAAGAATGATTTAAGACTAAGTTATGCTTATAAGATAATTTCGGCAGCATAACAGTATCTTTCTTATCTTCCATTAATTCATTAGATATCTTTAGACATTATAACGACAAGTCCTAGACCATGAAGTCCATCTAGGTACTTTGGAATATCAACCCTTGGGTCAAACCTTGGGTTAATCTACACAAGAAGCATAACGGACTGATCATGGACCGTTAAATGACATAACGGACTACTACGAGACCGTTAAACTGGGCTGAATCCAGAAAGCACAAGAATTGGACTCAGTTTATTTAACGCATCTGGGCCACACCGTTATAGTGCTTAACGGACTAGTACAAGTGCGTTAAATGGATAGAATTTCAAAACTTCGATAAGTGCTCTTCCTTAGACAATTCTAGACAACTCTAAAAATGGGTTTTAATGGTACAACCAGTACGGCGTCCTAGTGGGAATCCCAGGCTCGCGGTGACTTACGGAGGCCTTGAAACAAGGTTTCCTAGTCCATTAGAAGGAATATGCAATGGAGAGATCCTCAAGTGCAAGAAAGTGTTCGTATAGTGCAAAGAGTGTGAACTAATGGTCACATACCGGGTTATGTGCCATGTACTTAAAGAAAATGACTTTATAGATGAGAAGGAATGTGTATCGGTGAAAAATCCACATAAAACTCCGTCATTACAATAGTTTTCAAATCATGTATATTTAATACAAATTATAAAATTTTGGCATGAAAATATCATATATTTTAAAAATAACTCTAAGTACCATGAAAACATGTAATTCTAACCATGATTCAATACTGAAACATAAAATCATGAGAAATAGGTCAATTCTAACTTGCTTGGCATATTTATAAGTTAAATAGATCATTTTTAATCATGTCCCATGTTGACATAACACAATATACATAACGGACTGGTACAGGGGCGTCATATAGTATGACGGACTAGTCTAGGTCCGTTATGGTTCACAGAATACGTAAAGCATATGCAGAGAGTATAACGGATCAGTCCCTGTGCGTTAAGTAGTATGAGAGAATGAGGGTGGTCCATTAAGTCCTTTGTTGTCCGAACTTAGAAAATATGAAAATTTATGATTTAAAACATGCTCTAACTTGACTATGCTAATCATGACCAACGAAATAAAGTCATCTAGATGCATAGGATATAATGTTCTAACAAGAGAATGTCATTTTTACTTTGATTTAGGTTAAGGTATGCATGTATATCTAGAATGAATTGAAACATGAAATCGACACTCAAGAACGTATGGAATCAATTGTACTCAAGACTTTTATCTCTAACATGCTGTTTTTGCCATTCATGAGATAACCTACCTTTTAACCAAGCTTTAAACTCTTCTTTTGCTCTTCTAGAGCTTGCCCTAGCTCCTCTTCTCTTTATGATTTTGCAGCAACTTGACACTGCTCTATCTCCTCAACCCCATGACCTATGGACGTGAAATTTGAGGGTTAAGAAGAAGAAACTAAGGGGGTCGTTCCAAGGAATTGCAAAAATACCCTGGCTTCCAGTTAAATTATGGATGTATCCCCTCGATGAGGGATGTTTGTGCATGTCCCTCCTATGTCTCAACTTATTCTTACACTCATGGTCAATGTCAAATTGCACCTATACCAGAGTGTTACCGAATAATTACCAAAGTGTCTTTGAACTTCCCAGGAGTTACCAAGATACCCTTGGAGTCAAGAACTGACCAAGCTACCCAAGTATCCTTGGAATTACATAAAAACCCTTGCTCAGTCCAAAAATTGCACAAAGTCTCTGGCCTGACTCAAAATTACCAAAATATCTCTAGAATCAAGAACTCTGACTGTCCCAGGGACAACCACCCCGAACTTGCCGGGGAGGTAGGAGAGACTGAGTTCGTCGCTCAGGATTAGGGGAACTCCGGCTATCCAAATCCTAACCCGGACGGCCCTAGGGTAAGGATAGGTCCCTCGAAGCAGTCCCCAACGTGCAGCTCTCAACAGGGTCCTATTGGCCAAGATGAGGCCTTGATTCGCCACGTCCTCAGCCTCCTTCGCTGTGGGGGCAACTACCAAGAGAGAGCCTCTCTGCATCCACGAGATCGACCATCCACTTCCACCCCTTACATCTACAGGACCACCTCCCCCAAGACCTTGCCTTCTACCGATCTCACCCAGACACATCTCTCCACCCAGTCGAGGTGAGCCTTCATGAGTCCCGCCAGAAGGTGCACTGAATCTAAACAGCCCTTCCCCGTAACCCCCAAGCCGCCACCTGAGGGTTGGAGAACATCTGCATAAGAGCCCACGTTCGGCAGCACCCCACTGGCCCTCTTCCATGGACAGCCCCTGCGGAGGTGCCCAACAACCCCACACCGGAAACATGTCTAGTGCTCACGTTCGCTACTTCCAGTAGAACCCGCCTGGGCCTCTCCCTGTCGCTGCACCTCCTGCGGCCCACTGGAACTCCTTCCTGTCACAATAGCTCCCCTAAGGCCGCCTCTTACTACTGGTCGACCTTGATTTAAGGTTGCCAACAAAAGCAGGTGAGAGCCACTGCCCCCCGACAAGAAGCGGATGGGCTAGGCTAGACGCATCGAACCCCCTCAACCCCCCTGTTTTCCCAAAGTCTCTCTCTAGAAAAGGCTAGAGAGAGAAGTCCTATTGTATGAAAGAGACCTCTTAGTATTTTTTTTGGAAAGTGGATGGTACCACTAATGTATTAAATAAAAGGGAGAATATGTAAGTATAGGCTATCACAACCCCCAAAAATGGCAACCCTAAAAATCTGTACAAGAGCAACGCACACAAAGGCAGTATGGAACATCCCAGTCCCCCAAATAGCCAAAAAGAGGAGAAGGGAATTCACATTACATAGAATGGCCGTCCATTCCCTTACTCTAGCACATACAAAAGAGACAACAGTGTCTTTGGCTCGTGACTCCCTCTTGAAGATCTGATTGTTCCACTCTCTTCATGACGTCCACAAGGTGGTATGAAGGATAAGCCACCACATCGTCCTGTCACTCTTGAGGGGCCACGGTCTGTTCCAAAGCACAAACAAGTTGTGAACATCACTATGCCGGCCGATGATTTAGCGGGTCCTCCTCGCAATCTCCTTCCACATCTCTCGTGTGCAGGAGTAGCCTACAAACAGGTGGTCAAGCGACTCATCGTCCTGTCCACAGAGGCAATAGGTGGCCTGAATGTTCGAAAGGAATCAGACCAATCTGTCTCGCGTCGGTAACTTCCCATGAGAGAACCTCGAGGCCAGGAGCTTCATCTTCAATGGTCCCTTTGGTCTCCACACTTGCTCATAAAATCTGTGTCGAACACCTTTATCTGAGATGACAACATAGGCAGATCTGACTGAAAAGGCACCTCTCTTCTCCCACCTCCAAACCCGCTCATCTCTATATCAAGTTGAGGATGGAAGGAGAGGAGGAATGAAAAAAGGCCCTGAAGTTGCTCCAACTCGTCCTGTCTGAAACCCTGCCTAAATATCGGGTCCCATGTCCCTTCCGGGAGTAGGAAGTTGAAGGCCTGGGAGATAGCTCCTAGGGGGTCTGTAGCAGTTGCAAAGAGGTTAGGGAATAAAGTCTCCAAAGGGAAGTCTCCACACCATCTGTGCTTCCAGACAAGGCTCTTGTAGCTATTTCTCAGTTGGACTCGGACGCTGAAGATAAGAATGCCTCTGCAAGAGAAGATATCCCTCCAAAGAGGAGAAGTCCTATGAAGGGGCGTAGGAGCCAAGTCTCAGACTCTCCTCCTAGCAAAGGACCACTCCCTAATCAATTGAGCCCACAGTCCATCCTCTCCACGTCCCAACCTCCATAGCCACTTACATAAGAGAGTCAAATTGAAGTTCCTAACATACTTGAGGCCCAATCCTCCTTGTTCCTTGTTGGTAGCCAGTCTTCCCTATAGTATGTCATGCCATCTCCTACATCTCTCCCCAGTGTCATGCCAAAAGAACCTGCATTGAATAGAGTCAATCTTCTTCGCCACCGTCTTCAGAATCTAGATCCTTATATGAATAAAACTTCCATTTACTCATTAATTGTGTTTCTACTAAGGTATGATAAACCTTGATCAATTAGTTAGGATTTTCGATAATTGGCATGATTTGCTCCTCCTCCATTGAGTTGGTACACACAGCTGTCTTTACTTAGGACGGAACGTCGTCATCGTCTTTGGGGGCCTCTGCCCTGCGGTGTTTGCCGTGAGAGGTGAATCGCATGCGTCACAGAAGAACCTCTTTGGTCTGTTGTCGCCGTCAGCGATGCCGGCGCAACAGTTGTGCTGCCACACGCGGCAGCTGATGCATTCTACCATGCGCTCGCCGTCGCCATCTCTCGCCCCACACTCGCAGCGTACTATCTAGATCTTCACTCCATCTTTCACCGCACCTACACCTTCTCCCCCGACTGGACACGTCCCAATAGTGGGTTGTCGCCCTCCCCTTCGAACCCGTCAACTGCCATCACCCTAAAGTCCTTCATGGCCCAGTAGTTGTCTCTCATTGTTCTCCCTAACTCCATTCACAGGTCTTCCACGGTATCATTCAGCGACAACACCTGCATCTCGAGAGGAGGCTGCCGCCGCGTAGTCTCCTCCTTGCCCATCATCCACTCACAAATGAAGAGTAACCTACCGCCCTCATTTTCCCATGGCTCCCGCGCATTGGGTGTCAAACGTTGACATTCATCCACCGGGAATCACGGGAGGGGTACACAATATGGGTCGGACAGAGGGGAGGTGGGGTGCACACACGTTACACCCATCGGAAAAAGAACAGATCGAGAGATCTGAAGGAATAAACCCACCTCGCCGGAGTCCCTAACCCGTTCCCACGAAGACTAACCTCGTCGTCGTTCCTACACTGGTATCAGAGCGGGTTTCACCCCTTCTCGCCGCACCGTCTGCCGCTAACGCCAACCGCGTGCCACGGCCGCTGCCGTCGTTCCTCTCCACGCCGGACCGCACCCGCCACCCTGCAGCATCCAGCCTGCCGGCCTCCTCACCGCTGCTTCACTTCGGCACCACCCTACGGCTGCTGCCGAGTTATCCCCCCGCCCGTTGCCCCGCCGCGTGCCCTTGCCAGCGACTGCCTACACCCGCCGTGAGCGCCACCGCCGCGATCCTCGCCGGCCGCCAACCGCGCTTCCCAGCTACCCCTCGCCGCTGCCGCCGCGTTGGCCCCCCCTGCCGCGGCCTCCCCGTTCTCGCCGTCGGCCTCCTCTCCCTCCGCCGCACCGTCCACCTGCCGCTGCCGCTGCCAAACCGCCACTGCTGCCACTGCGGCTCCCACCACAGTCGTGCCTCCGCCGACCTGCTCCACCCTGCTGCCACTGCGCGGCCTTCCCGTCATCGTCGCCGCGTGCAGACGCCCTCGCGCGCAGAACCCCCCTCCGCACTGCTGCCGCGCCGCGGCCTCACCGTCATCGTCGCCGTCGCCCTGTTGCCTCCCCGCCGCGGCTCTAGCCTCCGCCGCATACCGATCTCCGCCGCCTCATTGGGCACACTGCTCGCCGCTGCCGCCCTCGCACGCCGCAGAGAGGTAAGTTGCCCGTTTCCTCTCTTTGCGGGGAAGGAGATGGTTGCCTGCCTCCCTTTTCTTCACGTGAAAACCACAGTTAACCAAAAAAACAAGAAGGCATGATCATGGACATCTGTCAGACATAAAAGAAATGAACCCCACTTTACATCCGATTTTTGAATCCCTTCACGCCCTGATTCAAATGTAGTCAAATTCTCTGGAAAAAGAATAAATAACGTTTATATGGTAGATTTAGATGATCTCTCTCATTCTAACCTATGCCTTACTGCTAATAAAGATGACATTACATTTTTGTGGCATCGTAGGTTAGGCCATGCTAGCTACACAATTTTGCACAAATTGAACAAATATAGCATGGTTAAAGGACTACCTAAAATTTCTTTCAAGAAAGAAAATAAAGTGTGTGATGCATGTACACAGTCCAAGCAAACTAGGAAGTCTTTCAAATCTAGAACAGAAAACATATCCTCCAAACCTTATGAGCTGATACATATGGATCTCTTTGGACCCACACGTTCAGTCAGCTTATCAGGTAGGAGATACGGATATGTCTTGGTTGATGACTTCTCTAGGTACACTTGGGTATTTTTCATCACACACAAGAATGATGCATTTTCTGAATTTTAGGAGTTCTACTTTAGAATGAAATAGAAAAATGAAAATTCAATTCAAAACATTTTGTCCGATCATGGAGGTGAGTTTGAAAACTCAAAATTTGATGACTTCCGCAGGGACAATGGGATCACTCATAGGTTCTCTTCCCCAAGAACACCCGAGCAGAATGGAGTAGTGGAGAGGAGGAACCGGACACTTGTGGAGATTGCCCGTACACTCTTAGTTGAAGGTAGCCTACCTAGAAAATTATGGGCAGAGGCAGTTAACACTGCATGCCATGTAATCAATAGAGCTATGGTAAGGCCTTTCACTCAAAAAATTTCTTATGAAATCCTAAAGGGTAAGAAGCCTTCAATTGCTCATTTCAAGGTTTTGGATGTAAATGCTTCATTCATGTTAATGATAAACGAGACCTTGATAAGTTTGAACCAAAAAGTGATCAAGGAATCTTCCTTGCATATTCTGAAACAACCAGAGCATATAGGGTGTACAACATAAATTCTAAAACTGTTGAGGAATCTCCACACATTGTCTTTGATGAGTCCCTGAATAAGTCTAATGTTGGTTAATGCAGGAAAGAAGATGATGGAGAAAGCTTGAAGGAAGAAAAATCTGCAGATCAATCAGATGAAGAAGAGGAAGCTGAAGAGAATAATGCAGAGGAACCAGCAGTTCAGGGGGAGGTAAATGATGGTCAAGATAACCAGGTTATTAATGTTAGATTTCTGAGAGATCATCATGTAGATAACGCCATTGGTAACTTGAATGAACCCCCTAGGACTAGAGGATTCTTTATAGCATAGCATGAATTAAATGCATATGCATTAGTTTCTCATGTAGAACCCAAGTCCATTGACAGTGCCCTCAAAGATGTGCATTGGATCAATGCCATCTCCTTTTTGTGGTTGCTTGTATTTGCTTGAGATCTCCGCTAGATGCATGCCTAGGATCGTCTATATTTTATTTAGACTACTCACTTAGAATTCCGCATAAGCCGCATAGTTTAAATTGTTTATCTAAGCTTGCATTAGATTCTGCATTTGGGGGCGGATCTATTCACCCCCCCTCTAGACCGCTATTCCACCTGCACAACAAGAGTCACCTCCCTCATCACCCCAAATTGGGCATCATCTGGCTATTGAGCATCCTGGATGTCTGGAGGATCTCCCTAGACATCTTCCTTCTCATGAAAGAACTCGTCAGCTAATTCCTGCCCTGCCTCATAGCTGACAAATACAAGCCCTGTGGCTTCTCTGACTCGCGTGTCACCCATGACTAGTGAAGTACAAGTGGGGCATTGACCTGTAAAGTGGCCAACCCCATGACAGCAATAACACTACTGCCGTGACCCACTAGTCTCCCTGATAAGTGGCCCCTTACCCTTATCCTCCCAACGGACAGGGGGTGTAGGCAACAGTGGACGATCAGAGGGTGTAGGTGCCGGGGGTGCACACAATAGGGGACGAGTAGAAGGTGTGGGTGTCGGGGGTCGGGAAATGGGTGCAGATGGTTGGGGTTGAGGTGGAATATCCCTCAGTGGAGGAGGGCGAGGCCTTGGGATGGGTGGCTCCTAACAGGTGGGCTCCGGAGGTTGAGCCATGGGAGCCCTCTGATATGGGCCCAACGAGCTACGAGGCTCAACCCCACGATAAGGAAAGGGTCCCAATCGTTGGGCAGGCTCAAACTCTGCCCCAAACTGCTCCAACTCGAGAGCAATCTGATACGCCTCTTCCAAAGTGTTCGCATTGCGGTGAAAAAGCTCATACTGGCAGTGCAGCCACAGACCACGTCGGAAGTGGGAAACAGGCATGGAGCTCTCTTCCGAGATGCCACATCACAGAAAATACTCATCAAATTCAGCGATGTACTCAGAGACGAATCAATCTCCCTGGCTGAGGCTTTGCCACCTATCAATGAGTCAATGATGGTATGTGGGAGGAAGGTACTTTTTTCAGAGTTTGACCTTCATCTCACACCATGTTTCAAACTGGGGCTCTAAACATTGAAACAACAGGCTCTCTATGTTCTTCCAATAAGTCTGCGCCTGTCCTATAGGCTTCATGGTCGTGAATCAGACTCTTCGACGGTCCGTCATATCGAACCACTCGAAGTACCAATCTATCCCGGCCTCCCAATCTAGATAGACCTTCGAGTCTAAAGTCCCGTCAAAAGTGGGAGGGTCAGCGCGAACGGTCCTGAGGATCCGCTCGTCCTCATCATAATCACAATTCTGCCGTTGAACATGATGGTCACAACCATAACCCCAATTCTCGTTATCAGACACATAGTCATCTACCTCAGGGACTCGACGCCTCCTATCATCTGCCCCTTGAGCCCTTGTAGTAGGTTGCTGAACTGGCTCCCGTTGACCAATCATCGGCGTAGGGTGCGCTCCAACGGGGGTTCTCTCTAGGACGTCGACTCTTCCTACCAAACCCTAAAAATACTGGTCTGACTCTTAGGCCCGATCCTCTAAGGCCTTCATTCTCTCTTCCAAGCGTGTGCCTAGGCCATCCACACATGTACTCAACCCATCCAACTTATCCACTTGCATACTCAGCCAATCAATTTTTTCAATAAGAGTTCAAAACATGTCGACCATCGATGGCTCATCTGGACTATGGACTCGGAGATCTGCCATAGGTGGTGGTGGTGGTGAGTATTGAGTACCTCTACGAGTGGGCATGCAAGGACACAGAAGTTGGAATGCACTGACTAATGTGAAATGAAGAACCTAGATTCAAACTAGTAACTAGTACCTGGCGGAGATATTGATCCGAAGACCCGACTCACGCAAGGAGGCTACCTTCCAAATATGCTTAACATATTGTTCCGATAGGGCCTTTTCATATACCAGATAAAGGATTGAGGTACAAAACCTTGGACAAGACTTCCCTAGACTTGGACTGTGCTATGATGACTATCCTAGACTCGACTTTGCTCTGATACCAAATTGATGCGGGATGAAAAAAACTCGGGACCAAACTAATGCGAAACTGGGACTCTAAGCGATGACGCGACTAATTGGATGACGCGACCAGCAATAACGTGAACAATAGAGCTACCTTGGCTCGACACTAAGAGCTCCTACGGGGTATATGTCTTAAACTGAAATGTGAGCTCACAAGTCATCCCAAGCGAGGGAATGTGTGGATCTTCGCAGTTGAGAAACTGGTAGAGTCAAGGGTGGTCAAACTCATTTTCGTGCTTGGATCGAGTCACAGGATGGGTCGCACTCACTCTCTCATAGCGGTGATAAAAGAATTATCGAGCTAGATATCCTATCAGTAACTTGCAGCGGCATAAAAAAACACATACTAAATAAGCAAATGTCGGGAGAATAGAGATGGTACCTCTATGCTCCAGGCACGGGGAAGACAATCCCGGCAAAGACCCGTACTCCCAGTATAACAATTATTAGTAATTTCAAAAATTATACCCACTCCACGCAGGGAGGTAATAGGTAACACGTTGGACCTGGGAGTATCGAACTTGGGTTGACGGGCAGCGTTTTGGGCAGCTTCAATGATGTCGACGCTTTGCTACTCGGTGCTAGCCGGACGGCACGTACTAGCTACCTAGAGGATCACTCTCCGGTCGGAGGGCCGATCAGGATGGGAGTGGTATCGCTACGAAGAGGACTCTTGGAGGGACAATCCCTTGGAGGCGATCGAGCTGGATCGCCTTGTGGAAGGTGAGGCGGTCTGACTATTGGACATTGTTGCTTGTTATCCCGAACATGTTCTGCAGATTCAAAGCTGCGCGACCCGGTAGAAATAGCTTCTGCGACCAGATCCGATGTCGGATCGATGAGAAGCTGGCCCCATTGCGAAGCTCTTTCAGAGATCTACAAACCCATGTTGTTACAGGAATTTTTCTATCGCTGGCTTTTCCATGAGGGATTTTTGAACAAACTAATTCCCTATCCCAGAACCTTCTCTCTTCCCCAAGCAACTCTCCCTCTTTCCCAAGCAATCTCTCACTCTCCCAAGGTAGAACACCCCCCCAAGCAAAATTTTCCCTTCCCTAGACTAGCCTTAATTCTCATTAACCACCCATTCAAACCAAGGGAGAGAGATCTCTCTTCCCTCTCTCCTTCCCAACCCAAATTCGTAGCTCTCCTTCCCTCCAGCTACTAGACCCCCTTCCAGCCTCCATACTCCCCGTCCAACACCTTGGATCACCCCCTCCCAGACCTCCTCACAGCCAGGGGTCTCCCCCACGCACATCCACCCCCATTCCCCTCCCATTTACCACATTCCCCACCTCCCCTTTTCAACCTACAGTTCTCAGTTCACAGGCAGTAGAGAAGGTGCTGGTTACAGAGCCTGCCTCAGCTTCATCCCAAATCCCCTTGATTCCCAAGTGGTATCGTCAGAAGCGGCTCCCTATCTTTTTCGCAACGGTGGTGGTTTCGTCATCATCCGAGCACCGAGCTGGCAGTGAGAGCAATTCTTCCCCCACTGTGCAGCACCACTCAGGCAGTGAACTAGAGCACTAGTTAAAGTTTGACCACGGCTGCTCCCTTGCTGATGTAGGTGTAAAACTTGGCTGAGAGCATCATCTTCCAGTCCTCTGTCATCCTCAAGAAGCCAAGTGAAGTTTGGACCCCGGCATCGAGAGTTTCGAAATTTTTCCCAGAGGCACGCCAGGTTGGTTCCCCTATTCTTGAACTGACCCACCCCCCCCAATCTAGCCTGTACGATCATCCCTGACATCATCTAAGGTTTCTGTCAGTCCCATATGCAAGAAGGCTTGTCTGTGGTCATAACAGTACCAGCCCTGCCTCTAACCAAGTTCAGGACTGTCCGTGGCGCCTCCCTCTTCCAGTAGCACCACCCTGTGAGCAACCAGAACCAGAACTATCCAGTACTATTGCAAGTCCTACCCTGGCCAGAGACCTTATCAAGGTAAATCAAGAAAATTAGGGTGTCTTCCCGGGCCAAGTTAGAAAGTTTTGGCACTGGTCTTAGTTCATTTGGAGTTCGTTAGCATCTGTGGCGGCGCCCACTTCGACTGACTGTCCAGTGGTTCTAGAAGCTGGTAGCACCGATAAGGAGCTCGGCACAACAAGTTTCTAGCTTCGTCCCCTCCCCTCGCTTGGCCGACTGAAGGACCCTCCCTGCGTGGAGGTAGTTTTGGTTGTAAACAACTTAACCCCCACCCCAAGAATCCCCTCCTGCTCGAGGTGTAGTGCTGTAACCATTTTAAATTTCAGGTCAAAGTGACACCAATGCGGCGTACGAGTGTGTACCCACGCCTCCCGCTCGCCCTCATCTTCGGCCGAGATCGGTGTCTTCACACCGATTAGGTGAGCTTCTGGTTTCCCTCCTTGCTGGTTCTTACTTTGCTAGTTTAGTATCACTTTAGTGCCGTCGGACGGTGAGGTGAGCGCCCGGTCTAAAATTTCATCAAATTGAGCGACCACCGTGGACTGAGTTGAGAGAGCGACCCTACAACCCATGCCCTCTGCGTGCTGGCCGCCCACAGAGTTGGGTCTCCCAGCCACTTAGGGGTTCAATCTTAGGCCAGCCAACCGCCGGAGCAGTGAGGTTCTATCCCGGACCCTCACCACCATCACTGGGTTGCCTACGGATGCGAGAGTGCACTTAGCGGGTGAGTCCGCTTGAGTGAAGTCATTGGTCCGCTGAATTGTGCTTGATTGCTAGGTCTGAGGGTGCATTAGTCTTGTGGCTATCACCCCAAGGTGGTGTCACATCAGTTTCGCCTTGTCTTCCCCCGTTCGACGCAGGAGGCTAAAGCGGTTGGTGATGGGGACCGTAGGGATGATCCGTTCTGGAGGAATAATGGGTTCGCCCCCATCCAGGCGAATCCTTAAGTCTCCGACAAGAATGGTCTTGCCAGAGTTGTTGGTGGTAGCAACGGGTCACTTGCCTTTACGGCTACGATGGTGCTTCTTCTGGGGAGCGAAAGATGACTCTGCTCCAAGGTGCTGGGCCGAGAAAACCCAACCTGCGGGTGCTGGTGGCACAAGGCCATTCATTGGGAATACCAGAGTAGGCCCCCAAGATGCGAAGTCTATAGTGAACCCTGGCGGCTAGGTGGCTCGAGTGTAGGCTTTTGTCAGAGCCAATAGTAGTGTTGCGGACGCTCACCGCGACATGCCTACACCCGAAGTTGTCACTACAGGGGGTACCGGGATGTCGGTGACCTGAGGCCTTAAGCCTGAACTAGGAGCTGGCAGGACCGGAAGGCATGATAGAGGGTGCTCAATCCGTACCGAGGTCACTACGTCCTACAAAGGCAGACCCGCGCTGGGGATCGGTGTTGTCAGATTATGGGAGGAATGCCCCCGTGGTAGAGCCGAGGGATCTGGGACTTAATACGGACCACTCATAACAAACGTCATCCATGGGAAACCCTAGAGTTGTACATCTGGTCTGGATGCTAGGACGTCTCGTGCCAGGGGTTGGGGACCCAGGCGAGGCGGTCGCACTTCTGCGGTTTGGGTCGGGAGGCCCGAACAGGGTGCTGGGGAGCCCTGCCCCTGGGCTAGGAGGCCCTGGTGGGGAGCTGGCTCGGTGGGAGCTCGAGATTGACGGCCTGAGCAGAGTGCTGAGGAGCCGAACACCGTAGGGTGGATACCCACACTGGAAGTCGACTTGGCTGGCACTCGGGGCTGGAGGCCAGAGCGAACCGTAGGACTGGAGACCGGAACCTAGGACGCAAGCCTTGTGTCGAAAGTTAGTCGAGACTAGGCCCGGGGACTAATGCTTGCCCGGGCTGGGACTGGTCTGGGACTGATGTGACATAACCCCTTGGACCTAAATTTGCAAGCAAGAATGACCCGGTGATCTCACTTAAGCGAACTCACTCGCGTAGAGTGCACCCGGGTCCGTAGGTGGACTAGTGATGGGGATGAGGGTCCGGGGTTGGAACTTGGGGTTCCAGTGGTGTGGCTAGCTAGGGGAGGACCCCTAAGGGCCAGGGATGCCCAAATCACGGGCGGCCAACAGTCATAGGGTCTTGTCTTCATATGACATGTACCTCTATGGGCCATTAAAAAGGTGAATAAGAAGAGGGCTTATGGCCCGACACTAAATCCACTATCCCTAAAGGGGGAATGGTGTTGGCCGTGGGCTGTGTACCCCTCGAAGGCTAGCCCTCGGGGTTTCCTCCCATCCTGGTTGTCCCTTTAAATTTTGTCCTAGCCCATGGAACATTGGTGCCCCTTGCAGGCTAGTCCTCGGGGTTTCCATCCATCAGGGCCCGCCAGTCGCCGTCTTGTCCTCCTGGTATTCAGGAGCTTACCCCAATTTCGTGGGTATGACTCTGCTTCTCCCACGTGACCCTCTGGATATGGGGAGATGCTGCCCAAATTTTGTTGGGTTAATTCAACCGATTACTACTATAATTCGAGCTATGATGACTTCGAATGTGTTTTAAACTGACAATTCAATGTGCTCGAGTATGGACCTTACACAAGTCTTGGCCCTATTTCTAGGGCAGTTAGAACCTGAATTCACTCATTAATTAATCTAAGTGACATCAAAAAGTCAGCGAGATCATTTTGCAACTCAAACAACTCAAAACTTGAGAATTCTGCCTTAATCCGGCACGTGCCAAACCCAACGCACCTTAATCCAGTGCCCACCCCTGTCACGCTGTATTAGCCCTACGCACAAAACCTATGAAAGCCCATGCCTCATTGCCCGACGCGGCCCAATATGGCACGCACCGAGCACCCCACACCGGTTGAGCTCATCCATCTCCCCCGCGTTGTTTTAGCGTTATACCTATGCTACCCCACGCCGTTTTAACCTGTACCTACGCCTCGTCGCGCCAGATTTGAATAAACTACCCCCTCCATGGCACTTTAACCTCTTACTTACTCCTGGGTCGACCCTTACCTTCTATGGCATGGATTGATCATCCCCAATAACCCGTAAGTTGGATAAAAGAAAATTGTTTAAGTGAAATATGTCTTTCATCATACTTTTGTCAATATACGCATTATGCATAGATACATATACATATATATCACTTTAATGCATGCTCGCCTGATCGAGCCCTATGTGTGATGGTGGTCTTCAGGCCTAAGTTCTCCGCCTCGTACTGGGGTTCAGATTCAATAAATTATGCTTGCTCTGCATGATTAAAATAACAAACAAAATCCCTTATGTGGTCTTGTCAATCTCATCTTCGCATGCATTCTCATTCATTTTTATCTTAGCCCCGGATGGCTCATTATCTTGACAATTAATCAAAGGTTTTCCTCCTCCTTGGAGAATGTAATTAACGAAATAACCTTTACGGTATGACGGACTTCTGGTCTCGACACAGATCTCACTCTTGTCTGACTCGGGTCAGATCGAGCACATAATAAAACTTGTCACTTAGTGACTAACACGCCCTTTCTCTCTTCCTCCTTCTCTAAGAAATAAGATCGGAGGGAGGAGAGGAACATCTTCATCCCCCACAGCGCCCTCTCAGGATAACTCCCAAGGCGTCGCATCGTATCTCTAGGAGATCTCAAGGAAAGCGAAGGAAGGATAACGCGTGGTAGATCCCCAGAGATCCCAAGAATTGCCAAAAAGAAGAAATCCTGCAATTCAAATGATGAAAGGATTACAAAAAGAGGCAACCGCCTCAATATAGCAAGGGGGGGAGTTACAAAAAAAAGGAAGAAGAAGAGGAAAGAAGTACAATAGGCATCCCCTCAGGCACCCACCTCGGCAGCATGGTCACGTGACCCGTCGACCTTAGGCGCATGTGCAGTAGTTGCCCCCACGGCGGGAGAAGCGTCTAAGTTCTCCCTCGCCAACGTGGCTCCCTCCACTGCTTGGCTGACGGTGCTCGGCCATGACATCAACTCCTCGGCCCCGGCCTCCTTGTCCCCTGGCCCTTCCTCGCCACCACTGGCCTCCGTGCCATAGGGCGTGGAGGGGGGAGGGGAGGAGGCTCCTAGGTGCCCGAGCACTCGGCCATGGCTTGGACAGCGGCCTCCCAGCCCTCCTTGAAGCAGCGATCACATGTCGGCCTAAAGATCTCCAGGTCACTAAAGTCAAGTCTTCCTGATAAGCCGGCGATGAGCGAAAGTTCTCCACCGCCTCCTTGTTGATGGTCAACATCGACACACGTAGCTTGGCTAGCTATGCCTCCATTTCCTGAGCGCGGAGCCCCATGGTCATGACCTACGTCCCCTGCTTGGACACCCGAGCTTCAGTCATCTCAGCTCGGACCCGAAGAAAATCACGGTCCCTTTCCATCTTAGCAAAATCAAGCTCCCTCTACTCTGACTACTCTGGGAGCCTTGCAAGCCTCACCTAAGACTCCGCCAGACATCCCTCCAGCTCCTGGTACTTGGCCATCAATGTAGCCTACCCAGCCCGGCTAGTCTCCAAGTCTTGGGCAACACCACTGAAGTGATACTACCTGTAGCAACCCTGAATTAAGGAAAATAAAATTCTTAAGAAATGTTAAATAGCGACTTCCGTAAAGTCGCCAATTATTTAAATAACGCCCTCCCAACTGGCGTCAATTAAATTGAAATAAAATAGTAAGAATCCTTTTCGAAATAAAACTAGTAATTAACGCCCCTTTCAGAGGTGCCAATTATGGAAACGGAGCGTTTCCATCCAAGCGTCAATTTATTAAAAGAACGCCCCTTACATAGTCGCCATTTAAAGGACGCCCCTTGACAAGGCGCCATTTATCTGAGAATCGTAAAACGGAAACCGCTTGTCGTTTTCTATTCGAACAGGGAGTTTAAATCGAATACGAAACTAATATGGGGTAAGATCAACTTGGGAAAGGATTAAGATAGAAATACCTAGCCTAATCGAACTCCAACCGGTTAGGGGGTCTTGAGCCTATAAATACCCTTGCCCTCCTGATGTGACACGACAATGGGGGGGGGTGGACAGCAAGTGTGTGAAGTGGCCCTTGGACCTATGACGCAAGCACATTCATCATGCAATTCATCGGTAGCGGCCGATTCCGCCGACGCGCACACACGATCCCGGGTGACTCGGTGATGCCGAGTGGAGATGATGGATGTTTGTTTTCCCTTCTTTCTTATAGTTACTACACTCTTCAGTTCTGATTTGGGTTTTTTTATGTTCTTCACGTTGTTTTGCAGGTCAGCACCATCCTAGCACGAGGCCCATCCCCTCTGGCTGACCGGAGGGTGTGGAGGTTCAGATCCTATGACTTGGTGGGTGGCGGAACAGAGTGGTTTAATTTCGTTCGTTTGAAGAGTAAGGCGGTCCTCAACATTCTGCTGCCCACTGTTCTTCATCCTGCGTTCCTCCTCAGCACTAGTGAGTGGTCTATCGAACGACCGTGTGCATCACAGGGCGGCTCTTCCATAACCGCTTATCTCTGCAGTGCTGTCTTCAGGCGAGTGTCTCCCTTTTCCAAGGTACGGGTGTGTTTATTTCACATTTCGGAACCTTGGTGGCGATCACGATCACACTTACATCCTCCCACCCTTCTACCTTTAGTTCTTTATTTCTTGCATTGATATAGTAGAGGTATTAGGAAGGATACAAAGGAGGAAAAACATGTCTACACCCTCTTTTTTGGTGATCACGGTGGGACGCCTAGTGCCCATCGTGTTGGTGTTATGCTGACCAGCTTCTGTCTTTGTAAACTTTTTGTTTCAAGTGATTTAAGGTTGGCATATTGGTCATCTTGCGTTTCTGTTCCCAGAGGCGTACGTGGTTCACTCTGAGCCGTTCAGGAAGTAGCGCGGCCAGACGACTGGCCGTCCTGCTCTGACCCAGGTGTTGATTATTCTGCGAGCCCGTTAGAGTCGGCGGTCTACTGCAGGCCATCCATCAATTTCCATGGTCTATTACAGATCGTTCTTGTCTACGGGCTCTGGTACATCACCATTCTTTTCTAGTTTTTGTTGATCATTCTGTGGTCTTTTCAGGACCATTCAAGAGTGTGCACGGTCTATCGACAGACTGTGCAGTCAGGTACGCTTCTGTCTCACGTTCTCTATTTATTTTTGTCTCTGTCCTTCGTTTAGTTAATAGTTCACTACTCCCTGTCATTGAACGATCCCGCCCTAGACCATCGACCTACCTGAGCGGCCTCCCACAGACTGCTTATTTGTGCTACAGTGCACCGAGGCCATCACTTTGATTATCATTCCACATTATCTCACATCTAATTGGTGCTTTGATCTCCCCTGTTTGTCACCTGATTTTGCATGATATTTGTCATACTTGCCATGATCATTGTTCATTGATTGTTAGATTTAGGCTAGTTTATTACATGCACTCCGGTGCACATAGGGCCATACATACTTTTCATATTAGTTGCATTCCTACCTAGGTAGGAGATCCTCTTGTCTACATATTCTTTGGAGCCGACTAGGTGACCTTACCCAGCACCTCTATAAGTCTCCGTGAGCTGTGGATTCCCACACGGACGTCGGGCAGGTTGTACCGTACCACACCGCGTCTAGGTTTGCATCCGCGAGAGAGAGTGTCCCTTAGAGTCAACCGAGTCTCCCATTTCCACCCTTGTTAGGTACCTTGTGGTTGTGAGAATTATCATTACAATTAATCCACTAAGGTTCTAAAAGGGGAATTTATAAAATTTTTCGTGCATCATTGATAACTTGGTTGGTTAATAGGTCATCTCTCCTCTCATCCCTCCCCACTTTTATGTGCATTTTGATTGATTGTGTCTCTTTAGATCACTGATTAGGTGTTGATTCTCTTCCTTCTACATAAAAGTTAGTGCATGTAGGGCTTGATGCCCCCCCTTAAGAAAATTTCATCCTCAAAATTTAGGACAAACACAGGAACACGGGGAAGAACGCTGTAACTAACTGACAATGCCGTCAGAACCCCAGCACAGAAAATCTCAATTCTCACGAAAGCCTCTAATCGGAGGGACACAGCCATACGATAATCATGAATGACACCTTGCTCCGCACGTGGCGTATACCGACTAACAGAGCAGGCATATAGCAAAGGACACAGTCTGACATCACCTCAGTCACAGCATAACAAATCATGGCACCGCAGCCACCACCTCGCTCACCGAGGAGGCACAGTCCTCGTCATGAGAAACAGCTATCAATCCATCCAAAGGTCGATAGATAATCCAAACGTCAATTTCACAACCCACTAACTGGTTCCAAATCGTACTCAAGGAGACAACCAATACTGAGCCTCCACCAGCTCACGCAGCCGTCACAACAGACCGCAACCAGACCATTGGCTCAGTACCCAGAATTACATCACACATGGCAAGCTGATAACCAGACATGCCACTGTGCCATCTCTGTCAGAAGACAACTCTGACAAAGCCCTGATCTCATCTGGGGGGGCACAACACGGAGACGACCACCAAGATCTCACCGACACGCGGCTCTCGCCAATCATGAACCATAAACACCAGCAGCATCTCCGGTCTGTGAAAGACCACGCACTGGTCACCATACACTCGCCAATGGAAAACCTTCACAGGTCCAACAGGCACGACCCAAATCACGACAGGCCATCCGCTGACTTTCCACAGACCGATGTTGCACCTGGAGCCAAACTCACTTGGACACTGCAATAGATCTCAAACCTCATGTCAACTCTACCCTCTCAGGGGAGCACGGTAAAACCACGAGACAAAGATCACTCCATGATCCCTACGTCACTCGACGCAAACTTACGGGGAATCCTCCCTTGCTGGTCGCAGACCAAGGACCACCACACCAACACTGACATCTCATCAGAGACCTTCGCACACAGGCATCGTCCTTCATCCTGTCCTACCAAACCTATCTCATCTCAGAATCATCTCAAAGGATGCCTGCCAACTCAGTTCCCGCTCTTACCACAGAGCCACGGAACACAACCTGAGTAATTCATGGCACACATCTCTAGGGGAGGAAAGTGCCAACCAATATCCAAAGCAACCTGGTCGACAATGCCATGACCAGTAGACACGGGTCCCCAAGCAAAACACATCTCACCATAGTCGGTCACTCGGCCAACCCACAAGTGTAACATCCAAAATAGACCGATCAAAATATATATGAAATCATTCGTCCATCTCCCTCAAGAAATGATTGAAGAACATGGTTGATCACTCGGCCAACCCACTAGCCGCTCACAGCAACCAGTCAGGACCCATAATCTTGCCAAAGATCACCTCTCCAAAAAAAAAAACACCTACCTCATCTGAAAACAGAACCTCCTATACAGAAATAGGGTACTCATGCGACACGCTTGCCAACATATTTCCCTTGATTCTCCACCATGCCAGTGCCATGAACCATAATACCTCAAGCAACAGCACCACAACAACACATCTCACACAGCAGGAGACAATGCTTACCGTGGAACCAATCCTCCAATGCTCTTCTCAATCTTGAAAATCCACCTATAGCAGCCAACGCTACGATCTTGGATCTGTGGGTTATGGGCCCACCGTGCTTCCGATGCACACTCTGATTCACGTGCACAGCCTACACGGTAACTCGGGATCCTCCATCCTGACAATCCTCTACACTCCGCAGGCTCCGATCCTTGACACACCGAGGATCATAACACCAGCCTCAAGTCCTCATAAACATCACCCAATCGGCACTCGTCCTTCCAGAATAGCGCCAGTACACCCTTACACAACAAGGGAATGAGCATAAGTTCTAATAGGCAACCACCTTGCCAAGACAGGGAACACATTTTGCATGGACTCCATGGCACACAAAGGCCAACCAATCCAGACACACGAAGCAAGACGGTGAACCTTAGCCAAGGACGATTCTCTCCAACCAAAGGAGAACCCAACACACCTCTGTCTAATGAAAAATCTCCACGCCCAACCTCACCTTAACCCTCGTGCATGTTGGGAACAACACCTTCCAGCATCGAGAAAATCGTCACTTCCATCAGGTCAGCACCCCCGACACACTCGACGAGTGTCATGTCAGATGACGATCACAGTATCCCTCGATGCACCACTGTGAATGTCGTAAAAAGAAGAAGAAGAAGAAAAGGAATGATCATGCGGCATGCACATCCGTGCCCTCGAGAGCAAGCCAAAGATGGAAAGGCTGAATAAACCCCCAATCACTTTCGAGCAGAATGAACGCATGCCTGGTGCTCCGTGATCCAACACGGTAGCCCCTCAAGCAAAAGATATGGCCACGGATCCCCAACTGGCTGTGTCGAAGGGCGAATCAGAAGAGACTGGGGATTCGAACACGGGTTCAACATGCACTGGAAACTACTCAAAGTCCTAAGTCGAGGCTCGGAGGCTTCGAACTAAACACCCCAGAGGCAATGCATTGCAACTGGAGCATTCTGAGAGTGCAAGTGTTCGTCTGAACTGCCACGAAGCCGAGATAAAAGTCTCTTAACTCTTAACTGGCGCAGCCTACATTTAAACCGACGTGCCCCCTTCAACAGGCCCAAAATCAACACGCCCCTCCTCTTGGTGCTAATCCGGCATGCTAATTACATATGGACTAAACTGGCACGCCCCCTGGCCCTGCCGATTTAACCCAATGCCATCCCCCACGCTATTTAACCCATGGTAGTCCCATCGAGGGCCCGATCCTCTATTTCCTGCTTTCCTCTGCGAACAAAGATAGCCTTTGCCTGAAATGGAATAAGCGCCTGCATAGACCAATGGGCGATCACCTGTGCGCCTCAAGCCCCTCCAAGAATAGGAGTCTTCATGCACCACACTAAGCATCGCGTCACCACCAGTCACCGTCGACCAATCCTGGGTGAGCAATGCCCCTACTCTACCTCATCCCTATGCACAAGCCACTCGACGCCTTCAAGCAAGAAGGGATGAAAAGGGAAGAGGAAGGGTTGGCTGCAACGGTCTCTCCCAGTCTCCACTCATATAAAAGGGAGGTGGACTCCACAGAAGGGGGGGCTGGCTCTAAGTTTTCTGGTTCTGATGTGGCACCACATTGGGGGTGGTAGCCACAAGACCAAAGACCCCTCGGACATTAGTAAGCAAGAAATGCGTGGATCAGTGACTTCACTCGAGCGGACTCACCCGCTAAGCGCACACTTGTGCTCGTAGGTAACCCAATGATGGTGGTGAGGGTCCAGGGTGGGACCTCGTGGCTCCAGGGGATGGCTAGCTTGGGATTGAACCTCCAACGGTCCAGGGATGCCCACTCTCACGGGCGGCCAGCATGCCGGGGGCGTGGGATGTAATGGTTCTCTCGCAACTCGCCCGCGGTAGTCACTCAAATATCATCGAAGTCGGGATCGGGCACTCTCTCACCGCCGACAGAGCAATCAAATGCAATACTAAACTAAGCAAAGAAATCCCAGCAATGAGAAGTGTTTAGGAGCTCACCTGATTGGCGTGAATATACCGATCCCGGTCGAAGACGAGGGCGAGTGGGGAGGCATGGGTATGCACCCGCTCGCCGCGTCGGTGTCACTTCGACCTGCTCAAGTTATTACAACACTACACCTCTCGCAGGAGGGGGATCTTGGGGTGGGGGTCAAATTACTTACACCCAAAACTACCTCCACGCAGGGAGGGGCCTTCAACCGGCCAAGCGGGGAGGGAAAGAGTAGAGCGAGGAGTTTCAACAAACGACAGGGTCGGTTCCATCCTCTTTCTGGAATAGGGGATAGGCAGGTGATGTCGGCACCGCTGTGACCACTCTCGAACTCAATTTTTGACAAAACCAGTAACCAACTCCTTGTAATTGGACCAGGGTCTTGACTGATTTTCTGGAATTCCCAGGTTGTCGGTGCCGGTCGGGCAAGAATCACGAACAGGGTCTTTGCTTCCTGGTTCTAACTACTACAGAGCCACAGTAGTAAGAATTCGAGGCCGCCACGAACACTCCCAGACTCAGAATCGAGTGTGGCAGAAGTCGATGGAATCGTTGTCACGTCTACTTCGAAACGTGGCCCATGGGAATAGCATCAGATGTCAGAGTTGACCGGAGAAGCCCGAACAGTGACAGGTGGTCTGTTCAGTCCAAGAGGGGACAGAACAGCGCACCCTGGGGAGAAAATTGAGAAACCACTGCTCCGGAGGCCGAATGTAGTTCTGCTTCTTGGTTGATGTGACACGACCTCGGACCTACTAGCAAACAAGCACATGCGCAACCGAACGGGCCGATATCGGCGGCCGACTCTGGCTGGGAGTGGGATTAGAATCTCCTCTCCCTCATCTCCCGAGCTGTCGAACTTGGCATTGGTGACAATCGGGTCAATGGCTGGCTACATCGGTCCTATGATATGGACTACGTGATAGACACAGAAGCCTGGGTCTTGGTCATAGCCAAGACCTCTAGTGTCTTTTTGAGAGAATGGGGGTTGCCCCCGAACTTGTGAGGGTGTCCAGAGGATCTGGAAATACCTTTGCTGTGTGGAGCTCTGCCACTGGGGAATGTGTTGCTTGAGGCACATCTCTTGGATGCAAGGCGAGAGGTCACCCAGAATTTGGATGGCTTCGGGGGTATTGTCGGTTCGCCTGGACCAGTCGAAATCGTCTTTCCGGGGGGCTGGAGGGACTATGTCTCCTTTGTGGAAGATACTGGACTTGCCCCTTTTAGCCCTTTTCTTGGACCGGTGCCGTAGCCTATAAGTGACGATAAACGTCGTGAGCTGCTCGACCTTGTGCTTCGCTGGGGTATACACGAGCTGAATGCAGTTTGGTGGCAACCATATGCTCTTGGCGATCGCTCAGCTAATAATGTTAGCCTCGAAATCGACTTTACGCCTCTCAGGGCAGTCTGTGGTTGACTTGGTGCTAAGACGCAGCCAATGAAGCTTAGCCTTCTCCTCATTAACGAAGAAGAGGTTTTCCTCCTCCTCTTCTGAGAGCCAGCCATTGCTCTTGCTCTTGATCATTGGGAAGGGACAGATTCCCTTGAAGTAGAGAGTTGTATCGGCCAGGTTGCATTCTTCTGGAGTGAATGAGGATAGGTCGGCAAAGACCGCGTGTTGTTCCCCATCCTTGATGTATTTGATACACTGATGGAGGGTTGATGGGATGACCCAATTTTTGTGGAGCCACGGCCTACCCAACAACACCTTGTAAGACGTGCTGGAGTCGATAATGTAGAAGGTTGCCTTGGAGGTGAAATCACCAAGTACCAAATTAACATCCACCCGATCGAGGACTTCCTCGGTATTCTGATTGAAATCGAATATCTTGACTGCCTGGATCTTTTGGAGGTAGGGAGTCAGATGTAATGCCTTGAAGGTTTTGAGGGGCATGATATTGACGGCTGCACCGGCATCCACCAGGATCCAGTTTACTTCATGCCCATTGATTTTACCCTTCATGAAGAGGGGTCGATTGTGACACGGAGGAGAGAGCAGAAAATCTTTCTTCGTAAAGGTGACAGTGGCCGTGAAAGCCTCATACGCGGCGGCTTTCATTTCTACCGCGTGTGCTTCATAGACTTTCGACTCTTGGAGTACCTTAATAAGAGTTTCTCTCAAATCTATACTCCAAGCTATGGCTTCCCAGATTGTGATGCTAGTAGGGAAACGCTTCATCTGGTGAAGGACCTTCCGGTGAGCTCATGCTCGAGCATCCTCCAGTGATGGTAGTATGTCGGGCTAGATCTACGGTGAGCTACCACGCCGCTCCTCATTGGGGAGTTGCACCGCCTTGCCCTTGTTACTGGGGTCGGGCTCACTGTGGTCAGCTGCAGACTCTTAGAAGAGGGAGGCCAATGACGGCTCTTCTGAGGGTGGCTGTAGGGCTGGTCCGCCCTTGCCGAATGACCCTACTAATTCTGTAGGACAGGTCAGGACTGGAGCTGGGACTGGAATGTTGGCAGTGATCTCCTCGGTGCCAGCTGGGTCGAAGATGCTGGGTTGCCCTCAGATCTCCACCGGTGGGATCGGGGCAGGTTCTCCGCGGAGGAGGATGACCCGCTCGGGATCGAAGGGAGACGGCAGAGAGATGGCTTAGAGAATCTTCCATGGCCTCTACCGTGTCCACGACTATGACCTCGGCCACAGTGGGTGTGTTCTGAGACTGGTTGTAGTCTGAGTGGATCCGCAACCCTTTATCTAGTTCTGGATGCCACCGGCTCGTCTCGCCCAAAGGCGTTGATGTTGTCTGGATGTGGGATAGCCACCATGTTGCAAGTACAGTTGCAAAGCATTTGTTCCAGCTGTTCCACCATGATCTCCTTGTCCTTATAGAACAAGGAGAGCTCTTCTAGGACGCGAAGAGTTTCACCTTCCTTGACCTTCTAGATCATTTCTTAGACCCAGTCTCTGAGGCAGGCACGCTTCCGCATGTCTTCCCACAGGATGTAGCTATCGAGTGGGATTGGGCCAATAGGGCGAAGAGGAATGTATTCTTCCAAGTTGTCGATCAGTCACTGTAACCTCTGGGGAGGCGTCAGCTCTGCTGGGGACTGCAAGGTAGCCTCTTGTTCAGCTTGCTTCTTAAGTCGCCTCCTGAGGTTCTTCCTTCTATTCCTCTCTTGTTTCTTGGCGATGGCCATCTACAGGGGAGTAGGAGGAGGAGGCACTGGAACTAGGGGTTGACGGATCCCTACAGGGATATCGTCGAGCCAATGGGTTTGCAGGGCAAGGTCGACGACTCCTCTTTGGCCAGATCTCGATCCATGCACCTTCCGATTGTTACAGTTGGAAGGTAGCGTCGATCGCCTACTCGATAACTTCGAGTGGTAGTTCCTAGTAAGCGGGAATGCTGGGACCGGCGTCCGAAGACGTGGACGCGGCTTGTTGCCTTAGCCGCGATTGTTGAGGGAGTTTACCAGGAACCAGTTGACTCGTGCTGGCGTCGGAAGATGTGTGCATGGTTTGATGCCTTAGCCGCGGCGGCGAGGGAGGTTTTCCCTGTTGAACTGGTGTACTGGGGCTGGTGTCCAAAGACATGTGCGCGGTTTGATGCCTTAGCCGCAGTGGCTAGAATTTCTGCTGAGGAGGGGCCGAGGAGCATGCCCAATATCTTGCTTTACAGTTTGACTCCAGTGGTCTGGCTGAGGGCAGGGTCAGGTGATGCCTGATGACATCTGGGGGCCTTCTTGCCCCCGGTGGCTGTCTTGATCTCGCATGCTGGAGGGCCTTTGTGATGGCGGACCTGGCTTGCGAGCTGTGGGGAGGACCTGTGGTGCGGACACCCGAGCACTTGACCGGTCCGGGCCGGCGAGCCACCGGTACCGTACGCGGAGCACCACGTGAGCACCCTCTCCCTCTTCTTCCGGTACTTGTCCCTCTGAAGGTCTCGAGCAAACAAGGTCGGTCATCCCAACAGCCGAGCCAGTTTCTACACGAGGTAGAGTCAGTGGCTCATTCTGAGAGTACCAGCTGAGCTCGCACCGAGTGATCAGATTGTACCAGCAGATAATGTAATTTTATTTTTTCTTTTGCCTTATTTTGTAATGGCATTGGCCTATCCAATGAATCAAAGAAGCATTAATAAGAAGAAGGGGAAAGTTTTTTTTTTGCTCTATATTGCTTACATGTACATTTTTGACAGAGGCTCAAAAATAAAATTTGTGTAGTGTTGCCGTGTTCCATGTCCGAGGGATGGGCGTTCCTTCCATGGTAGCTAGTCGGTACGCCCCTTTCTCGAGGATCTCGACCACTTGGTAGGGGCCTTCCCAATTAGGGGCTAGCTTGCCCACCGCCTCTAGTGGTCAAGAGGCTTTGGCTTTTCTGAGGATGAGGTCACCTGGCTGGAAATGCCTATCTCAGACTCGGGCATTGTAGTATCAAGTGAGGCGTCGTTGATATTCCGTTGCTCGGATGCTGGCTGTCTCTCGGACTTCGTCTGCTAAATCAAGGTTCTCTAGTAATTTTTACTCGTTTACCTCGGGCGAGAAGTAGATGACTCAGAGAGAGGCATTGATGATTTCCAACGGAATCACGATTTCCATGCCGTACACCAGCTGAAAAGGACCCTCACTGGTGGCCCTTCTTGGAGTTGTTCGGTGTGACCACAGTACGCTCGGAAATTCCTCAAGCCAACTTCCCTTGGCTTTGCTGAGCCTAGTCTTGATGCCTTTTAATATAGTTTTATTAGCATTTTTGACCATACCATTAGCCTAGGGGTGGGCGACTGAAGTGATGTGGTTGCGAATATCAAGGTCGACACATTTTTCTCTGAAATCAAATTGCCAACCGTTATCACTCATAATCACTCGAGGGATGCTGTAGCGACAGATAATCGACTTCCAAACAAAGCTCCATATGACTGACTCGGTGATCCTAGCAGTGGCTTCAGCTTCGATCCACTTTGTGAAGTAGTCGATGGCGACGATGATGAACTTCTTTTGGGCCTGAGCCATAGGGAATGGCCTGAGGATGTCGATTCCCCACTGAGCGAAGCGGTATGGCTCGGTAAGAGTAACAAGCTCCGAGGCAGGCTGATGGACCACGTGGTCGAAGCGCTGACATCAGTCACACTTCTGTGTATAGGCTGAGCAATCGCACTGAAGAGTAGGCCACCAGTAACCTTGCCGAAGCAATATCTTGGCGAGCGATCTTCCTCCCTGGTGCACGCTGCACATTCCTTCATGTACTTCTTGAACTACTCGAGTGGCTTTGTCAGTATTGATGCACTTTAGAAGGGGGTCGGAGAAAGATCTGCGATATAATGTGTCATCTAGGAGGATGAAGCACCGAGCTTGATACTTCAGCCTCCTAGCCTCCCGAGGGTCGGGGGGCTCTTGAGAGTCCCGGAGCCAGGATAGGTACGGGGTCCGCCAATCGCTCGGTGTAGCCGGGTCAATGATCGTGAGCTCAGACTTGATGCTCGGTTGTTCTAGCTCTTCGAGGAAGACCAATCGAGTGCCTTCCAGTCTGAGGGAGGAGGCCAAGCGAGAGAGGGTGTCCGCGTGGGAGTTTTCTTCTCGAGCTATTCGGACTACCTCAAAGCTCTCGAATAGCTGGGCTAACCCTCGAACCAACTGAAGGTATTTGATCATCGGTGCCTCCCGGGCTTCATAATCACCGCTGACCTGGCTAGCGACCAGTTGGGAGTCAGTGTGGATTCTGACTCGCTCGGCCCCTAGTCGACGTGCCATCTTGGCCCCCGAAATGAGGGCTTCATACTTGGAAGCGTTATTGGATGCCTGGAAGTTGAACTTCAAGGCATACTACAGCTCAGCTCCTTCGGGCGACTTGAGGAGCACTCCAGCACCACTGCCAGTCGAGTTGGACGATCCATCTATGAATAGGTCCCAGATGGGTCCTTGTGCCGACGAAGGTTCTTCCTTGAGCAGGATCGTGCTCTCTGTGATGAAGTCCGCTAGGGCCTGTCCCTTGATGGCCACGCGGGGGCGGTAAGAGATGTCATAGGCCCCAAGCATGATGGCCCACTTGACGAGGTGCCTTGAGGCCTCAGGGTGAGAAAGAATCTTCTTTAGTGGTTCGCCGGTCAGCATGATGATGGAATGACCCTGGAAGTAAGGTCGGCGGTGCTTGGGTAAGGTAACCAATGCTAGCACGAGCTTCTCGATTGTAGGGTACCTCCTTTCGGCTTCATTGAGCACCTTGCTAGTGTAATAGACCGGCCTCTCCATTCCCACATCATTTCAGACTGAAATCGAGCTTACGGTGAAAGGAGTCGCCGAGAGATATAGGCACAGTGCTTTGCCCAGAACCAGCTTTGATAGTACCGAGGGTGAGACTAGGAACTCCTTGAGCTCCTCGAAAGCCTTCTGACATTACTCATCCCAGGTGAACGTAGTAGATGCCATTTTAGGTCCCCTCAACAGCTTGAAGAAGGGTAAGCATCGTTCGGCCACCCGAGAGAGGAAACGGTTGAGTGCGGCTATACGCCAGGTAAGATGCTGGACGTCTTTGACGCAAGTAGGTGGCCGCATGTCCAGGATGGCCTGGACCTTGTCAGGGTTCCCCTCAATCCCGTGCTGAGTCACTAGGAAGCAAAGGAACTTCCCTGATCTGACTCCGAAGGTGCACTTGGCGGGGTTAAGCTTCATGCTGTACTTGAGGAGGGTGCCGAAGATCTCGGCTAGATCGGTAAGATGATCCTTGGCCTTTGGCATCTTAATGAGCATGTCGTCGATGTAGGGTTCGATATTTCGACCGAGTTATTACTCGAAGATTTGGTTGACCAGCCTCTGGTATGTCACCCCGGCATTCTTCAACCCGAAAGGCATCTAGGTATAGCAATGCACACTGGAGTCGGTGATGAAGGCGGTCTTCTCAATATCCTCTGGGTCCATCCGGATCTGATGGTAGCCAGAGTAGGCATCCAGCACATATTGAACCCGTGCATGGAGAAGTCACATGAAGTGGCGATGCGCAGGATATGGGCCTCGGCCGATGCGAGGGTAATATCCCAACTTTCTTGGAGATGAATAATGGGTGCAACAAATGCCCCCCACGGGACATCCGTCAACGCCGGAGGCAGGGGGCGGGTGGCCCGTGTCTTCCATGATTTTGGCTAATCCCCGAGCTCGTAGACATACTAGGGCCTTATAGGACTGCTCAAAAGTTTTATTGCTGTCCATATACTGATTTAATTTATGACCGAGCTTCGTTACTCATCTTTGTCTTTCTAGTCTTGGCTTTACAGCTCTAGCAAACATGGCTCGTCCCAGCCGAAGTAGAGAGACCTCCCAAAGGCCCAGAGTTGGAGGTTCTAATGACCATTATGTGCGGAGGATGGACAGACCTATGCCACCATTCCCTCCACGTAGCATTACCTCTGAGGGTTTTGACGCGGTGGACCGCGGATTCACTTGGGTCGCTGAGGGCCTGACAGGGGAGACTGCTACCGCTGAGGGTACTGTTGATGTCTCCCGTATTATGAGGAGGCAAGGAGGATATGTCTATGATCGCTCGGGCGGATATCCATCGCACTTCCCACTGGATCGGCATCTTCTGCCTTTTATTCAGAGATTTGTGCCTCCTGGTGTCGAGGCTGATGATCCCTGCTTGCCGGGAGAGAGGCGTCGTCTTGAGCGGACTATATTGCTCGGAAGGGACAGTATGCAGGGCACTTGCACTTTCTCCTATCCGAGCTTCCCGGAGGGCTTTGTACGACAACGACAGTACCCTGACCAGAGGAGCCTGGGCTTCTTCAGGGATTTTGACAGCTTCACAGTCTGAGTCGGGCCGTCCTCACCGACTATCTGGCATCTATATGGGCACCACAGGGCCGCAGATGTCATTGTTGACGGGATGTTTCTGACTCCCTCTAGTGCGGCTTTTGCACATGATGACTATGATCACGACTGCTTGCTGGAGAGGATTTTGACACAGAAGGCTCCCAGTTGGTATGGGAAATGGGCCATCATTCCTTCCCACTGCTACCGTCGTGTTGCCACAGAATGGTTATGGGGCGTCCTGACAGTTTACAGAGCATCACTTGATAGGGCGGGTATTCGCCACGCAATGACCGCAGCTTTATATTCTTACCCTTGCCATACAGGGTTGATCCAGGCCTTAGCCGAAAGGTTCAATCGGCACTGGAACACATTTATGATTGCTGAAGGAGAGACTTCCTTGGACCTGTGGGCCTTCCACAGGATTTCTGGCCTTCCTGTTTGTGGTCAGTCATATGAGGAGTTGTCCCAGGACGATTTGCATCTTAGTGCTTCAGATGGAGCTGGCTGATATCTCCTTCCTTATTGCTTCCGGTATCTGATGAAGACTTGGAGGGACTTAGCCCTCGTAGGCAAAGAGAAGGCTGCCCGGACGCCGAGGGTGACCCTGAATGCTTGGGTGACACACTTTTACAGTGACCCATATTGTTTCTACAAGGAGTTTGCTTCCTCCAGCATGACTTGGGAGCAGTGTCGAGAGGTAGAACTTCGGTTTGCTTCACACCCCCATCACCTGCCCGCCCCAACGCAGGGGTGGAACTCGAGGGAGCTGCCGCCGTTGACGTACCTGACAGCTTACTTGGCCTACTGGCTGGCCAGCTTCGTGATCCCTCGTGGAGAGGAGGGAGTTCTGCGAGCAGAGGTGATCTACCGGGCTTGTTTGATGGCATGTGGTCGTACGGTTGCTATTGCTCCGGCCGCACTGGCGAATATCTACCATTCCTTCGGAGCCCTGACTTCACACTCATCGCCCAGAGACAAGCACATTCTGATGCCCACCCATTATTTGAGTGCGTGAGCTGGTTTGCTGTTACCGGAGCTTTCACAGAGGACACCAGTGGATAATCCAGCTACCCCGCTTATCTTCGCTTTTGCTGGTCACCCGGACCAGTATGCAGTTTCGCAACTTGCTAGTGCCCGCCGCGCTTTGTCCTTCCTCCATACTGGGAGGGGCGAGAGTCTGGACTTCAACCATAGCTCTCATCTGCCGTCCTTACTTGGAGCAGCAGGGCGACACAGTTGCTTGCAGATTATCTTCGCGGGCTTTGCTTTCTCTACATGCACTGGCTAAGTGGGTTGTTTGCATACGGCCCGGAGTTCTGGTCTACCGCCGCTCCAGCACAGCAGTTCTTGAGCCGTATTATCTGCACCGATTTGCCAGAAATTTTAGGTATGATCAGGCCATTCCCCCGAATGCAGATTTTCGTTTGGCCCTCCGACAGTACAAGCAGAGGGATGTTCATCTGGTGGCGGCTTCATGGCAGGATTTCCTCTTCTGTGACGTGAAGGAAGAGTATCCCATTCCAGAGCAGACACGCAGGGGCCACTTTGACATGCACTATGCGCGCTGGTGGCTCAGGGTCAGCAATGTGTTCCGACAGCGTGTTGATGCCATCCGGGCTGCTGAGGAGAGGCGTTTGAGGAAGGAGGACTTGCCTCCTTCGTTTCTGGATCCCGAGTTTGTTAGATCTCACTTTTCTGGGGCCGCCCGGGCCATTCGTGAGATAGAGGCTCGTTGGAGGGAGGAGGGGCTCCCTATTCCCGTTGACAGGGGCCAATATGCCAGGGATTTGAAGCCCTTGAGGAGTACACCCACTGCAGCTCCTACTTTTGGGTCTACTCGCCGGGGAGCGGCCCCTGGACCTTCAGCACCGTACTCCTGGTGGGAGGATTAGAAAGCCTCTTGTGATCTGAACACCAAATCCCAGCTGTAAGAGCCGATTCCAAAGGAGACATTCGCAGGTAGTACCTTTACTGACTAGAGGGCCCACATCATCAATGCTGTGAGCTGAGCTGGCCCGTGGAGTATATTTCAAACTTGGAGGTGGCTGCCACCCCCAATGCCATCTTTATTATTGTTAACAAAGTTGCTCGGGCTCTCGGTCTGAAACCTGAACAAATCATTCTGATGCCCGAGAGGATCATCAGGGAGCCAGGTATATACTAAACTATTGAGCCCTGTCCCCCCCCGAGGAACGGTGTGATTTTGGCGCGATCCCAAACGGTGGATTCAAAGCCGGCGGTTCAGTTCGTGTGGTGATCTTCGACGCGGTTTAGTCTCCTCAGTGCTCGATTTCTTCGGTGGAGGTAGGGAGATGGATCGCTACTTTGTTCTGCACATTTTTCCTACTCCTACACGCGGTTTGGTGCTCGATCGGGGGAGATCGGGCCAGTTTAGTGAAAACTATTATTTTTGGGGTTTGTAGGGTTCACTGAGAAACGATAACCATTCTTAGCCTAATTGGTGTCAAAATAACCGCTGGGATGTCAGGATCCCATTCCTGTAAGTTTCGTGTCGATCAGTTGTCATTTGGGGCAAATAGGAGTCCAGGAAACCCGGTGACTCGTTTTGGGTCGATTCGTCGAAATCGCCCGTTTCTTGCAATCGGATGCATGCATGTGGTGTTTTTAGCCTCCAGGGGTTGTTTTTCATCACGCGGCTTTGTTTCCCCTGTGCTTCGGCGTGAATGGGGCGTGGAACGGGCCGATTCAGTCGTTCCCCTATTTTGCTCTCCGGATTTGTGTAACAGTCATTCCAGTGACTGTCACACTGTGTGACGGTCCCCCAATAGACCGCCACAACTGTTGGTCATTTCATGTTCTTCGAGACTGGATTGGTGTGACGGACCAGTATAGGACCATCACATAGCTGTAACACGTCTATGGTGGTGCGTTACATTCTGGGTGTGACGGACCAAAGTAGGACCGTCACACGGCTGTAACGCACCTGCCTTGGTGCGTTACGTGCTGTAGTTTTCGAGGACTGTGGCTGTCAGTTCCTCGACTATCGTGTCTGCCTCGAAGATTGGGTCAGTCGGTTAGCCCTGACGGACCTCTCCTTGTGCGTCACATTGTGTAACACCCCTAGCCTGGTGCATTACATGGTCCGTGTTAGTGGTTTTGGGTCTGTTGGCCCTGGAGCACCTATCCTGGTGCGTTAGGCTGGTGTAACGCACCTATATAGGTCTGTTACATGCCCTTTCATTCGTGTTGTGGTTTGGTTGCCCTGACGCCCCACCCTTGGCATGTCAGAGCAGTGTAATGCCCCTATAGAGGTGCGTTATAGTCTTATTGTGGCTATGATGGCCGTTGTTCGGTTCTATGTCTGTTCATGTGTTGGTCTATCTTAGGTTTGTGTTCTAGGGTGATGTTTGTATGTCGGTGGTTTCTGGATCGGTCAGTTCAGGTGACTGGGCGTGGTCTTTTCCTTGACTGCGATAGTTCCCTAACGACTCAATCTAGAATTGCCAGTGTCTTTGTCTCTGGTCTTGCAACAGCTTTCCTTGACTGCCAGGTTCACCTAGTGGTTGAGTGATAGTTCGCTCTGCCCAGAGTGTTATCGTTGTTCACCGCTCTGGTTTCTGCTTGTCTTGGCTTGATCTCGTGGTTTGCCCATGACCCATGGGCATCTGCTGACATCCTATGAGGGCAGTGACCATAATGGGATGGCCAGGAGTGCTTGCGCATGCTGTATGTGTGTTTGTGGGTGTCTGTGTGTATGTGTCGTGTCGGGTTCCAGTCAACCCGGTGAGACCAGGGTTTGACATGTGACCTTGTGTGTGTCTCGGCGGCTTTGTCCAATTTGAGACCATGTTTCTGGATGCCTCGAGGTATCATTCTACCTTGGTTTGCGTATCCAGATGTATTGAGGGTTCTCGGTGTTCCCTCAGGTCTCCGTGAGTCATTTCCTGCGGAGCGTTATTTCCTCTGGCTTAGGTATAGACTGATGGGCGGCTTGTGCCGCTGTCTGTGATGATCTTGCCTCTGAGTCATCTGACTCAAGGATCGTTACGTGAGTAGGTCTAGCTACCTTGCCCTGAGTGGTCAACAGTTTCTTGCACTGCCATTGGTGCTTCGAAGTATGTGCGATAGTGCTCTCTTGCCTGTCTATACTCCTGTACTCGTATTTTGAGTCTCTGTGTCTTGTGAGCCTCCACTAGTCATAGCCTTACGGCACGCTTCGGCGTGACGGCTCTTGTAGCGGGGCACTTTCCCGGTTTACGATTCTTAAGCTAGTTCCGTGGGCCCCCGGTCGAACCGTAGCGTCCTTCGGAGGGGGAATACTAGCTAGAGGCCTGACTTAGGCAGTGGGCCAGTGTATGCACACGTGGTCATGGGCTTTGGACTTACATCGATGGGCGTGACCCTGACTAGTCACTCGTTACTGTAGTTCCATTCTGGTTCAGCGTGTACCTCAGTCTCTGCCGTCCTGAGGAGTCCGTAGGGAGGTACTTGTGGCGCAGTATAAGACGTCAGTGGACACATCTGGCCATTCTTCTAGTGAGAGGTACTCCAGTCACGTGGCACATGACTCTCGACGTTTCTTGTGCATCGCGACCTTTCAGGTTAGCCCTCTCGTGGCTGCGCTTGAGGTCAGTGTCCCGTCGTTTGCATGACATTCTAGTCATGTGTGGGACAGTGTGCACGATGTTCTAGTCGTGTTGTCTGGGTCTACGTCTGTCTAGGTTTTTCCTAGGTTTCTTTGTCTATTTTACAGGTCCCTTGCAGTGTCGACAGATCGACAACTCCTGACTTCGTCAGCTTAGAGTCGCCTTCCTGTTGCTACTTGGAGTAGTTTGGGGTGCCGAGGTTAGTTCGATAGCTGTTCGTCTGGTACAGTTGCTTCCCCTCTTCCTGGACTATTCCCTACTCCTGCTCCATGTCTCTTCTTTTACTGCTTTCTAGCATAGTGTTACAGCTTTCTAGTGTAGATCTTCCAGCTTTACTACACCTGCTATTTCTCCTGTCATTTTACTTGTTCCATGTTACTGCGTGTTTTTAGTGGGGATCCACGTGACCCCTACTGAGATAGTGACACGAGGCTCACCCCTGCTTTTCAGGTGGGTCGTTGTTCATTCTGCTTTCGCGGTTCCTAGTGTGCGAGTTCGTAGCTGTCAGCTGGTACCTTCGTCAGGCTTCCCCCGACTTTCTTAGTACGTCTTTTCTTTTCTATCGACTGTACTATTAGACTTGTTATCTTTCCTTTGGACTGGACTATGGTATATAATTATTCCACCCCCACCATAAATTCTATTTCCCCTTTCAAACCACCTCATACAAATACTCAAAAATTATTGGCGTGTTCCTTGTCCATAAAAATTTCAGATCCAAATTCCACTGTTTGATCTTCGGTCAAAGTCAGTTCTCAGGCAGATCTTAGTCTGCCCAATCAGATCTCATTCTGGGAGCCAGTCTAATGCAAAATTAAGCCATAGAGTATATAGAGACAGGAAAATTCCTGTAACAGTTTGGTTTAGTATATCTTTGAATGGGCTTTCCAATGGCGCTGGTCTCGCATCGATCCGACGTCAGGGCTGATCACAACAGGCATTCTCGTCGGGTCGCGCATTACTAAAACAGAAGAACCAGTTCGGGACAGCAAGCTGCCACCCGAGTAGCCGTGCACCAGAATCATCAGAGCTGCCCAAGAAGCCACCTGTCAACCCAAGAATGGTCCTCCCGGGCCCCACTTGTAGCCCATTACCTCCCTGCATGGAGCGTGGAGTGTGCAGTAGAATCTTTGCTCTAAATTGATTGTATTATTGTACCGGGAGTTACATTCTTGGCCGGGTTCATCTTCTCCACGCCCGGAGCATGGAGGTATCATGTCTGCTCCCCTCTCTTGACATTTTGCTTACTATGTATGTGTTCTTTTATGCCGCTGTGAGAGTGATAGGTCCTAACTCATTATAATTTTATCACCGCTGCGAGAGTGAGGGAGTGGAACTTGTCCCGTGACTCGATCCGAGCACGCGAAAAAGCTGATACCCAAGACTCGTTGCTAGTTCCTTAACCTCGCACGTCTGAATGCTTCCCTCCCTAAGGGACGAGTCGCGAGCTAGAGTCCCAGGTTCGCTGTCCATCCCGCATCAGCAGGAAGATGGGGTAGCACCAGAACCATAGTGCGTGGGAGTCCAACCTGTAGGAAGCACCTGTGGGGGCTGTACATCGCCAAGGTGGTGTTCCCCACAAGCCTGAAGTCAAGCCCAAGCCTCCTAGGAAGTCTAAGGGTGGTGCCGTGGAGGAAAGATGGGCGCATCACTAACTGGTCTAGTGGCAGAGTATTGATGTAGAGATGCCACTCATCCTTGGTTTTCTTGTCCGCTCTCTAGCACTCAACCTACTGAGGGAACCTGAAGGCACCGCCAATGAAGAAGAGTGGATGGCTCCCAAAGATGCAGCTAGCAGAAGAGATGTCCTCTCTGGGTGTGAACTTCAGCCTAACCCCCATCCAGCACTCAAGTAGAATCATGGAGCAAAAGAGTGGACCTCCTAGGGCTGCTAAACTAAGTCTCTCGTATAGGTAGGAAAGGATAGCCTGTGAAATGGATAACCCTCACCACAACCCACTAATGATGCTCAGGTTGGGTATATCTTGGACATGGTCGGCGGTAGGAAAGAGTATGACCCCGCACATGCAGATAGAAACAGCTTTAGCTATTGCCTCATCCCACCTACACTTGTTCTTACAATGGGCTATGATCCACTAGCTCAAACGTATCAGATGGATGTGGTGTAGACCAACTACGGTGTGGATGTCCTTAGTGCTAGGAAGAAACTCTCCTAGGATGAGGGTAGGATCTATGAGTGCAACCGTATAGCAAACTGAGTCTTCCTCACCAACTTTAGATCTAGGAAGGGATAGATAAGTCTCTACCTCTTCTAATAAGATGGTGGCCTCAAAGGAAGGAAAGATGAAAGTATGTGTCTGAGGATGCCATAATTCTACCAAGACTGTGATACTATGCCAATCAAATGAAAGCTTGGGGTAATTTTTGACTAGGACTAAGAGGGGGTGTAAGTGCCAGGCCTTTAGGATGGATATCACTGCTATAGGAAGTTCACAAATCATGTGAGACATTTATTTTAATGTGGAATAGCGCCTTGGGCCAGGGAGGAGCTGAGGTCAAGGAAGGAAAAGAGAAAACAAAGAGGGAAGAAGAGAGGAGGAAATATGAGCATTTGAAAGAAATTTAATGAAATCAAAGAAATTGCATTGACTTACCTCTCTCAAGGAGCTAGAGCTCAGATGCCTAGGGATAGTGGCCAGCCTTTACAGCACCCCGTGCTCCTTTCTAGCAGGCTTCGGCCTATGGTAGGCAACCACACCCATCAAGCTTCCTTCAAGAGTCCTCTTCATGATGATTTGGGTGATATTCTCAAGGTTTTCAAGGCCTAAAAGAGGGGTTTGGTGTAAGTTGCGAGTTTAGGGTGCCCCCTACTTATAGAGCCTAGATTCTTAGCCTATTCTCACTAGGATTGAGGTAGGATGGCCCCAAATCGGGTTAGGATGAGCTTTAGCATGGACTAGGACTCTTTGCCCTTGGACTAGGACTCTTCAAAAGAGTCCCAATTGAAGCTAACAGAGTTTTTGAATTTGCGGTCTATCGAGCAACCGCAAAGCTTCATGGCGGTCATCACAGGGTCGTTTCTCTCCCCTTCTACACACTTCGTCTCTCTGACAGCCTAAACAGTCTCGTTGAGACCATCTATCAATGGAAACGGTCAATAGGAGATAGTCGTTTCAAGTTTTGCAGTCAAATAAGGACCGTTTCTATCCTTCTTTGAGCTTTTGGCTGGTTGACCTTTAGCGATCTATCATGAAACTGTCAGGTCTTGGTAGCGGCCTGTTACGTGACCGTCTCCCACTTTGCTACTATAAGTTAGTGGTGCTTTAAGTCAGTCTACTCGAGTCTCTCTTTCTCACACTTTCCCGTGTCAGTCATAGGGTTTGCTGTCAGGTTAAGTCAGTCAATGTCAGCATACACGCATTCATCTTTTGTAAGTCAAAAACAAAACAAGTCATAGCATTTATGTCAAAAATACATGTGTCTCATGCAGTACATCAGGTCGGTCCCTCTCCTGGACCTCCGCTGTCACCAGTGCCCTCATGCCTCTTTGACGACGGGTCCATGGCTGAGCTCCCCTCCTCACGGTGTCATCGACGATGCTCCTCCCCCTCATTCCTCCGATGACCAGAGGAGCAGGTGAAGTAGCCTCGGTACGCACTGCTATGTGTGACGCTTTGGCTACCGCTGCGTCCTGGCCTCCCGCTCAAAAGTCGTACGAACTCCTTCAGCACCTGCACCTCTCCTCGTAGCTCTGCCTCCTTTATGTGAGCATGCTCTGCCTCAGATCGGTATCGGTTCGTTGCCGCTGCCTCTACCCGACAGTGCTCGACCTCTGCACGATAACACTCCGCCTCAACGCGAGAGCGCTCTGCCTCCTCTCTCTACCGAGTGGGCACTACTGCTAGCTCGGTCATTTGCACGCACATACATCATGATCAATTAGTTGCAGTCATAGTCATAATTCAAAGGAGGAAGAGTGGATTGCTTACCCTCTCTGCGAGAGTGGCCTCAGCCTCCTCGGCTCACGCTAACGCTCGTGTAAAGTCTGCATCCCGCTCAGCCCAACCTATCGGCGGCTGTGAGGAGGAGGAAGGTGCGTCTGGTGCCTGACGCTGGGCTCCCTCGGCATGCTACATTTATAATCATGTCAGTCTTATTTAAGCATAAAGATTACATTTTTAGATTTAAGGCTAAAACTTACCAGTAGGTCCAGGAGCGCTGGAGGTCATCCCGCTGCTGGACCGTGGAATGGAGCAACCCTTGGAGCTCTATAATCTGTCCCTGAGGGTCTAGCTGCATGTAGAATGTCAATCATTAGAGGTCATCCTGCTGCTGGACCGTGGAATGGAGCAACCCTTGGAGCTCTGTAATCTATCCCTGAGGGTCTAGCTGCATGTAGAATGTCAATCATTAGTGTGCATTGTGATTACAAGCATATTAGAGCATGGGTTTAAGAGTCATACCGGTCATCGTGCACCATGGAAGACCTGGTCTTCATAGCGCCGGGCGTAGGCCGTCAAGTAGGCCTCTTCACTCTTGGCTTGGGCGCGCACTACTCGCCCCTGCCCGGTCCAATCTCAGATCTGGTCTGCGGCCCAACTGATCTAGTCAATCTCCACCGCGAGCCCGCATGAGTGGAGTCCCACGCACTCCTTTGGTCCCTCTCTCGCCGGGAACTCCACCTCTGGCTGGTGGATGCCTACGGTCCTCATGATCAATCGGTAGTGGAGTGGCTCGATGACATTCAGGTAATGGAGCCAGATGTCTCGGCCCGCGTAGGCTAGGGCTGCCACGACCCATGGCTGGCCCTCCTGTCCCTCACCTTGGTACGGTGTCCACCGGACTTGTAAAATGCTGGGCAATTGCATTAGCATCCAAGCATACAGTTGCATTTAAAGAGAATTTAAGTTTAGTTCTTACCGAGGCATAGGGCAAGGTGTGAATATCATCCTGGATCGCCTGTACCTGGCGTCTCAGGGATCCCACTTCCCGAACCGCTGTCCACTGCCTCGCGATAGGCACCAGGTCGGGATGCACCTCCTGTCCTCTCCCCAGCCCCGGGAGGTACATGTAGGCCCACACCTGCACTCCATTGCACCAAAGCGTCAGCATACAACATTTCATAAAAATCATGTAGGAAGTGCACAAGCATCTTAGGAGTCGAGGCTTACCTGAAGTAGTGGGGAAAATCCACCGAGCATTGTGTGCCGACTGGTCAAGCTCAGGGTGTCGAAGAGGAAGGTGAGTACCGCCGCGCCCCATGCATACTCGCCAACTCGGTTTGCCTCCTCAAGTAGGGACAGAAGTTTGCAACTCACCCTGTCTTCCTGAGTGGCGAACAACAACTTCCCGAAAAATAGCACCAGGAACCGCCACAACACCACATCCGCCTCTGGTCCTAGCTCCGCTGCTACCGACTTTCGTGCCTGGTCAGTCAGCCACTCTAGGTGCTACTCCGACATCTCCCCGATGGCGATCCCAGCACCTTGCAGGCCCAGGCTCTGCTGCAGCCTTGCTCTGGGCAGAATCGCGGAATGACGCTCTGGCCTCTGCAATGCCAATCCCAATAGTGTCTCTGATGCGGGACGAAGACGTGGACTCGACGCTAACTTGAAATGCGCACCTGAGACTCTAGCAAGCTCGTAATCGTCCCTAACGAGGGAAGCGTTCAGACCTGCACGGTTGAGAAACCGACAATGAGTCAAAGGTGGTCAGACTCACTCTCGTGCCCGGGTCGGGTCACGGGATGGGTCTCGCTCTCTTTCTCGCAGCGGTGATTGATTTGTTACAAGCTAGGACCCTAAAACATGCTCTCTAGCAGTGGCAAAGAAGCATATACTAAGAAAGTAAATATGACTACGAGAGGGTGGCGAGTTTACCTCCACGCTCCGGGCATGGAGAAGATGACCTCAGCCAAGTCGGTAACTCCCGGTTAATAACAATCACACAATAGTTACAACAATGGAACTTTACTGCCCACTCCACGTAGGGAGGTAAGGGGCTACACGTAGACCCAGGAGGACCATTCTTGGGTTGACGGGCAGCACTCTGACGGGTCCCGTGCGGCGATTGGAGGCGGTTCCGGCTCAGCTACGTGCTGGTCGGCGGGACAGCACTCACGGGCGTACAAAGAAGCGATGTCCTCCGGAAGGCTTCTGGAGGTGGCGGGCCACCGGGACGATGGCAGCAGGTCCTAAGACGATCTTCGGGAGTAGCGGACACTGATTTGGTACTGGCGTATTTGTGGATGAATCAACGATGCCTCTCTTCTTTACTATTCTGTTCTAAAATCGTCTGTGCAGTCTGGCAAGAACAGTCGCTGCGACCTACCCCGATGTCAGATCGACACGAGACTGACGGCGTTGGAAAGCTCTCTCAGAGATATTCAATACCAGGCTGGGCAAAGAATTTAAAAACCTCTGTTCTGACCGTGAATGCTTTTACAAGGTGCTGGTTCATAGAACCAGATCTGACTAGGTAGAACTTGGAGTTTCCTGAGAATGCAGTTTGACCGAGGGGTTGATGATAGATATGGGTGATGGTCTCTTCACAAACGTTGTAAAGGGGGAAGTAAGTAAAATTTGGATAATTTGTATGTGACCTTTGGTGGAGTTTTTGATTTGTTGTGGGTTTTATAGTGGATGAGGGTCGGGTCTAGAAAATAGTGGATAGACAGGAAATTGGGGTTCGAAGCAATTTTTAGGAAGGGTAAAACAATTTTAAAATTCATAAAAACATTATGGGAGGTGAGATTTGGTGGACAGAACACCCAGTTAAAATTTCACTAGATTTGGATATGGTTAAGGTGGGCTAAGGTGGCGTGAGGTGGCTTGCTGGAACTGGGATCTGCACAGAAGGCAGATTACCAGGGGTGGAAAGATGAAAATGGTAAAAATCAAAGAAAAAGGATTTTTGGCCTGGGTTTTTTTTTGGAGGTTGGGGGGAACGTAAGGAACCTACCCCAAAAGTTTCAGCTCCACAAGATCTAAAATTTGGGAATGAAAATTCTCGTCGTGAGCCTCTATCCAGCAGAATAGTACGCCACCTTCCCCATTTCTGACTTAGCTCAAATTTGGAATGAGTATTCTTCCCACCAAATACCATCCTTCAAAATTTTTTCACGAATTTATAAGGTCTTTTGCCATCCCTAAAAGGTTCTGCAAACTCCACTTTTTGTTCTGTCCACTGCTTCTCAGATCCGACCCCCATCCACTATAAAACCCATAGAAAATCAAAACCTCTATAAACGTTCACATAAAAAATGTTCCCATTTTTTTGACCACCAGCTCTACAACTTTGATGAAGATCTCATTGCCTAGATCTATCATAAACCCCACGGTCAACCCATGTACTTAGGAAACTCCTCTTTCTGCCCTTGTCTGTCCTTGACCTGTGAACCAGCAGCTTCTAAATTCAGTTACGGCCAGCACAAAAGATTTAAAATTCCTTCTCTAGCCTGGGGACGAAGCTCTCAGAGCGAGCTTTCCAACGGTACCAGCCACGCATCGATCCAACATTAGGACTGATCACAGCAGCCGTTCTCGCCAGGTCGCGTGCAGTAGAATAGAAGTTACAACTCGTGGACGGAAATCCCGATCACCCCCCGGCTGGCTGACTCGCTGTCCACAAGGTGAACCAACACCTTGCCTTCACTGGGATCATCCCTCCAGGAACCACCGTTGCTATGGTACCACTCTCGGTCCACTCGGACCGCCAACGAGGACGTGGGCCCCACGGTTGCCGATGCTCGCCATCACCGGAGCGGTCCAAAGTGCTGCCCGTCAACCCAAGTTTGGTGCTCTCAGAGTCGTATGTAGCCTATTACCTCCCTGCATGGAGTGAGACATCATTTTTACTGCTATAATTAATTTTCACTATTGTATCAGGAGTTTCTGTCTTGGCCGGGATCGTCTTCCCCATGCCCGAAGCGTGGAGGTAAACTCGCCAACCCCTTGTAGTCGTAGTTACTTACTTTCCTAGTATAGTTCTTACTACTGCTGCTAGAGAGCATGTTAGGATCCTAGCTCGTTAACCAACTCAATCATCGCTGCGAGAGAGAGTGCAAGACCCATCCCGTGATCTGATCTGGGCACGAGAGTGAGCCGACCACCCTTGACTCGCAGCCGGTTTCTCAACCGTGCAGGTCCGAACGCTTCCCTCGTTAGGGACGAACTCGAGCTTGCTAGAGTCTCAGGTTACATCTCAAATTGGCATCGAGTCTGCGTTTCGTCACGCATCAAATTGGTATCAGAGCTAGTCAAGTCTAGGGTTGTCTTTGCAAGAGAAAAAAAAGTATCTTAAGTCTGGGAACATCATTGTTTTCAAACAAAAAGAAAAAAAAGTTCATTGACTTGCATTTCATCCCGACAACCAGTATATCAAAAGACGTTACTGGAAGTTTAGATTACACCTATCCGGAAGGTAGCCCCTTGCGTGAGGTTCACCTCTGCCGCGTACTGGATGTTGGGTTAAGTCTAGGGTCTTAAGTCTAGAGTGTCTAGGTGTTTGAATTAATTTTGCCTAAAAGAAAAGGTCAAAAAATGATGAAAAGAACAAGAGTTCTAATGCATTAGTCTCTTTGTAACTATGGCCAACCCTTACATTAGACTTGCCCAAGGCAACCGATCCATGTCCGAATTCATTATGGACTTCAAAACGTACTGGTTAAGATGTGGGGTCATGAAGGAGAGCATCACGACCAGATTCTAATTGCGGAGAGATCTGCGGCCTCACTCCCTATTTGAGTGTCTTTGCCACGACGCGGTCACTCTGGAGCAATCTCATCAGGTCGCTCTAGAGGTCGAGTGGTTTGAGTCATGGTTTGATGCTACCCTTCGACAAGCATCTACCTCTCCACATGGGTCCCCGAGGCAGGATGCTCCGACCCCGCAACCTCACCCACCACAATCGGGGAACCCTTCCCCTAGTGCTCCGTTGCCACCCTCACCTTCCGATCTTTAGTCGGAGCCACCTTAGCCCGAGCCAACCATGTTTCTAACGGGAATGCTTTTGATCGCTGAGCCACTACTTAGTTGGCTCAAGATAGGCTTGGTCCAACCTTCCTATCCATCCATGGGCCATACACTACCACTCATGCCCGTCAACTCTTACCACACCACCTTCTGGTCTAGTCACCATGTTGGTACGTTCGAGGACCTTATTATGGGACTAGACTCGCAAATGAGGTTGACGTGTTTGTTGGCCCAGAGCTTCGACCAACCCACTAGTCATAGCTTCACCCACCCCGCCTTAGGGTCCATAACCTTCATGTGCACTGTGGGTCATGTCACCACGGAGGTTCTTCTATTCCTCCCCATGCCGGCCAAGTCTGACTTCATTCCTTTTATCCCACGAGAGGAATCATACCTCTTATCCATGACCACCATCCCACTTACCACCACGCATGAAGGTGACCCTCAACACCTTCTAGATTTCTACACGTGAGACCATGAGATGAGGGAATCCATATCCAGGGGTTACACCTTCTTTGATCCCTTTCTTAGTTGGCCGCTTGACCCACGACCTCAATTCCATCTCTTTTCGGAGGTCCCCTACCACACCCCTTCCCCACGGGCCGGTCCACATTTGCTCATCGAACTCATTCATTGGTTAGAGATGCAATCGTATATGGGTGATGCTGAATGCGACCTTGGTTCCCTTGGCCCACCTAAACCACCCGAACTTCCCAAACCTCCCATACCCAAGCCCCATCGGAATACAAGGCATGACTGGTACACACTTGGATGCCTAGGAGTCCCCCAAGACGTCAACCGTCGGTTACGTCAAACGCCTGCATGGCACACATGTAGGTGTCCTGGTCTACCATTGCATGTGTATGGGTTAGGCTAAACAATAGGTTTGCTTAGAGTCATGTGTGTGTCTTTGTCTTATTCTTTAGTCGATCTTTGTCGAATGTTGTCGATTACATAGTAAGTCAGTAAATGTCGAGTCGAGTCATTTCATGCAAGCTCAAGTACCCGTCTCTTTCGAGTATGAGGCCAATCGGATCATGTACACACGTTGTAGGCTTGCTAGCGAATGGGTGCAGCTCTTTCTTTGTGTATCGGGTCTAGTCACCCATGAGAAAAATGTCAAAAAATAGTCGAAAAATTTGTAAAAATCGACAGATCTGACGGAATCAGATCTAGGTCCGAACCACTACAGATCCATTAAGACACGGGTGCTACAAGTATCATTTAGCCTAACCGAACTTCAGCCCAATCTCAGTTCGCATAATGAAAATGCCAGTGTGGTTGGAACCAGACAACTTTAAATTACTTCTTAAAACTTTAGGTCAGTTTGAAGTTCAAACCTGAGATTTTATTAAATGAATGCAATCATTATTTTGTGGGTATTTAATGAAATTTGTATATCCTAATGGTCAATATAATTATAGGACTACTGACCTTTTTAAGAATGCTAACCTTGAAATTAAACCAGCAAACGATGGATCATTGTCTTGTTTCAGGCCACTCTAAGTAGCCGATCCAGCGTAATGGCATCTCTAACCACTTCAAGATATCTAATTAATCCCTTCAAAGAAGTATACTTTAGGACCTGTTTGTTGCCCATTTCATACTGACTAGCTACAGATGCAAGAACAAAACAAGTTCCTCACAAGAAACACAACTGAGCAAAACTTGAGCCAGATTAACTGATCCAATTTTAGTAGTATAGCGATGTAGAACTCACAAGCTCCCCGGACCATTGGGTGGCCATAGATTTTGTCATGGGGAACGGTGTGACCGCACCTTAGCCAGAGGAGGGTGACCTGCGGTGAGGGGTAGAGAGAGAAAGAGAGAGACTGACAGCTTGGGGAGAGAGTTTTCATTCTCTTTTTGTTTGCTTTTCATTCTGGAGAAGGAGAAGCTACAGAGGCACCCAGGTAGACTGGGCTTACAGGGCCTGAGAAATAGGGAAGATACTTGCATACAGAGCTTGAGAAAATGAAAGAGGGGTGGCCCTCAAGGACTCTACTGGAGTGTCAGATTCTTACACGAGAGGCCGGCGGCCCTATGCGAAGAGGCGATGGCAGGTCTCCTAGATGACCGGAGCGGTGTCTTTCACGATGTTGGTGCCACAGAGAGGTGCTGGTGCTAGCGGCGATCTAAGATCTCTCTCTGAAAGGCTTGCTAGGAGAGAGGGTCGCCTACATCCTCAGCATTGGTGGGCGATGTGCTGTTGTCATTGGAGATAGAGATGTCCCCACATCTGGCCCTTCTCAGGGAGGATGTGAGTGACTCACATTGAACTCCCTCCACCATGAGTTTGCGGAGTGGACACCTTGAAAGAACCTATTCAAACTCTTTTCCTGTAAGGTAAATTCTCACTGGGTGTTCCCCAGGAGAACCCTCCGACACTCAAGTCAGAGGACACTAGGTAGAGGGAGGAGATAGTTCTCGAATGGAAAAGACTCTCGGGCTCTGTCGGGGCGGTGAGAGGGTGAACTCTCACGGTCACCTGAAGGATGAGGCTCAAGGACCAAGACAGGGTTCTCAATTGGGAAGTGGGGGCTGAGAACGGGATCACCCTTGCCTTTTTTTCCTCTTGGTCGGGTTCCTCCTCCATACCTTGGGAGGTTGATGTGGCCTCCTTTATATAGTCATAGGTAGGTAGTGGTTTCGTATTGACATGGATCTCTTGATCCCCAAACTTCGAAGGGACCGCACTTTGCGGCATCGAAAAGGTGTGAGGATCTACTGACAGTGACAGGTCAAAATGGTGCATCGGATCCTCGCAACCCAATGAGAATGCCCATATTTGGCAGGGTAGGGGCCACGCAGTAGTCCTATAGGGTGCTTGTACGTATGCAGCCATGGCCACTGGATGCAGGGTGGCGATTGCACCTCTCAATGGATGTCCACCTGACTAAGATCTTGTCTTTCATGATGTTGCCTCGTGAATCGGTGAGGGAGCTTGGCCACATCTGTTGGTGCTCATGAATCTCGCATACATAGCAGTCATAACGACTCAAGTGGGAGGACCTCCACGATACATGCCAAGGCCTTCTAATGGCCTAGACTCGGGGCTCAAGATCCAGTTAATGCTCTAGGTCTCTGGATGGTGATCGGTGTCGAGCTATCACTCCATATCTCAATCCTGAGAACAAGGTCGACCTACCTCTTGAGGTCTTTGGAATCAACCCGGTACTGAGTCGACGCTCTAGGCCTCCTAGAATGGTTAAGGATTGAGCTAGCACTCCAGGCCTTCATATAGCATTCGGGGACGAGTTGTCACTCCAGATCTCTTGAGGATGGGGCCGAGCTTCCTCGCGAGGTCTCTGAGAGTGACCTGAGACCGAGTCAACACTCTAGACCTCTTAGATTGGCTCAGGATCGAGATAGCCCTTTAAACCTCCAGATGACATCTAGGGTAGATCGAGCTATTGCTCCATATCATTTAAGGACAGGGCCGAGCTATCTATCGAGGTTTCTGAGAGCGACCTAGGACTGAGTCGGCACCCTAGACATTCTAGAATGATTTGGGATCGAGATAGTGCTCCAAGCCTCCGCATAACGTCTGGGGTCAAGTTGTCAGCACTCCAGATCTCCTGGGGTCGAGTCGTTGGGGCCCGAGGTGATCCTGTTGTCACATTCTTCTTGATTTTCAGCCCAGAGTAGGGGTACGGTGCTCGGCTTCCACATCCATGTTACAGAGGTGGGTCGGTCAAGGGTCTATCCCTTGGTAATGTTGAGCCACACCGACCTACTAGCGTTATTGAGCCCTGCTATGCTCGTTGGATCGTTGGGCCTATGGGGAAGATCCCCTGCATGAGTAGCATAGGTAACGATGTGTGGAAGGCAAATCTCTCTAATGATAGAACCTTAGAGTACTACTGATTCTACTTAGTGTCTATAACTTGTTACCTTAAGAGAGAGATATATAATGAGAAATCATTTATATATGCTATTTATTAACTTCAATTCGAAGCTCCATTCAAAAGTTTCCTTACGGTGAAGTAAACAGGAGAAGAGAGAATTGCATATTTTGCCCATCTAAAATCAGTTTGATTAGCTCTTACCCCCACATTTTCTTTACCCAAGATATTGAGGCCTATTTTAAAATTGGGGTGAGGCACATTAGACTCAGAGGGTCAAAGACGTTACCCGACTTTGATTAAATATTATATGTTTCTTCTCCGATCTCCCTTTCTTTTGTTTAAAGCAGTGTTTTATAAAGGGAGAGAGACCCTCACCAATCGGCATGGCACTCCTCACCCGGGCGCCTTTTGCCACATCGGTGGCTAGGCCATCAGCGCGCGTTTGTCCGACCACGGGCCTCGGTGCTCCTGCCATTGGTGTTGATGGGCCTTTTCAAGCCCATATGGACATACGGACCGTTGGCTATAAGCCTATATAGCCTTTTCTTATCAAGCCTTCATAATGCAATCCTTTATAATCCTTTGCTCTATTATATTTATCTTTGGTGGCCGGTGACATTGATTTTGTCCTCTTACTTTCATGATATTTTGGAGGTCTTTTCTAGCAGGTGAATGATTGCCTGGAACTTCATTGGCTTTGATAGTTGGTTTAATCGGCTAGATCGTTCAAGATAACGATTGCACCGGGTAGCAACTTCACCGGGAAGGGCTTTAGCTGGATAAAGTCTAAGCTGAGATAGACCCTCCTTCTATCATAGTTTGAGCTTTGAGGAACATCATCATAGCCTAATCTTTGATTGACCATCAGTGGTCTGGCCATCTGCTTTTAGCTTTCCGTGATTTCAGTTGATTGTAAATTTTCAATGTCAACAGTGCCTCGGTCGAAGGCCTGGTAGGTTACTGAGGGTGAAGGTCTCTCTCTTGAAGAAGACCTTGTAGGAGAGCCTTCAAGTGTTGATCTCCTTCATGAGGGTCTCAAGAGTCACCTCTTGAACCTCGTTCGTTGGAGGATCATTATTGACTAGATCGGCATTGATAAGAGCACCACAGTCTTCCACTAGGACCTCTTCTGTGCATTCTGATGCCTATGGTCCGACGAAAGTGCCAATGTAGCCTAATGGCGCCGGAGGTTGAGTTTTATGGCAAGGCCTCCTGAGCTAGGCAAGAGGCTGGTTCAGGTCAACAGACTGAATGTCGAGCTGGTGTTCGGTGGCATAACATGTGAACACCCGAACTGCATCGTTGACAAGCTAAACTGTCTACTTCTTCTGGGAATGCTTCCTAGAGTGGACTGGTGCCCCTAGTCTATCGAAGACTGAGGTGCATTGAGATGGCTCTTCCATCCTAGGACTCAAGTCGACCCAAGGAGAGCCTGAAGCTAGATGTTGGCGGGACTCAGCATGAGCCCTTCTTTGCTTCTGCCTATTCAGGCCAGAGACACTAGGGGGTTGGGTGCCATCGGACTGTGCCAATGATGACTTGGCCTAGTCTTGATTGAGGCCGCGCCCAAAAGTCTGAAGGGTGTTCTTAACACGAGCCCTTCGAATAGCTTGAGCCTCCCCTGGAGTGACCCAAATTCTTCTCAGGTTGAATGGTTGACCTCCTTTATCGCGATTCTTTCGATGGAACCTGGGAGTCTGAGTGTTGGGTTGGTGTGGATACCCCCGATTTACTGCAGAGGCACCTGCTTCTTTTAGCTTCACTTTATCCTATCACATTTGTTATAGGAGGCTAACGCGATTGGTGGTGGGGATTGTCGGCATGACCCAATCCCTGGGTAGGATTGGTTCCCCTCCATTGAGACGAATCCTCATATCGCCGACAAGGAGGGTCTTGCCAGAGTTGCTGCTTGCGACAGTGAGTCACCTGCATCTACAGTCGCTACGGCACTTTTTTGGGGGAGCAGAAGAAGATCTAGCTCCGAGGTGGTAGAGTAAGAAAACTTAGTCTACCGGTGCTGGCAGCATAAAGCTATCAACAAAGAGTGCTAGGAACAACCTTTAAGGCCTGGAGCCCATAGTGAGAGCCGATGGCTGAGTGACTCGAGTATAAGCTTTTGCTCGAGTCGATAAAAGTGTCATCGATGCTCTAGGTGACTCCCTCGCATCGAGAACCAATGTTGCAGAGGGTACTACGGTGTTGGTCGCCCGAGGTCGAGGACCTGTGCCAAGCGCAGACACAGCCAGAATATGGGGCAGAGGGCCCATAATGGGCACTAAGGTCGCCGCCTCCCAAAGTGGAATTCTTATGCTGGGAGTCGGCGCTTCTATATTGTAGGGGTGAAGAACCCGTTGTAGAGCTGGGAGGTCGGGGGCCCGATGTGAAGAGTCTGCGTCGGGGACCGACCTTGATGAGACCTGGGGTTGTGTGCTCGAGTTGGAAGCTAGGGAGCCTCGAACTCGGTGTTGGAAACCTGTGTTGAGTGTCGGCTCACTCGGGACTCGAGTTGAGAGACCAGAATGAGGTGCTGAGGGGCCTTGCCCCCTGGGTAGGGAACCCATGTCGAGAGCAGGCCTGGTTGGGACTCCGAGTTGAGAGCCTGAGTGGGGTGCTGAGAAGTCAAGAACTCGGGGCATGAAGCCTGTGCCAGGTGCCAACTTGACTGGGGCTCGAGGTCAGAGATCCGAGCAGAGTGCTGGCGTAGTTGTCGAAGTCTGGGGCACAAGGCCTATGCTAGAGATCGGTTGAGGCTGAACTTGGGAGCTAACGCTTGTCTGAGTGAGAGATGACCTGGGGCCCCTCCAGGGGCTAGTAGTGGCAGTCCCGAGTCTAACACTCAGGCAGGCACTGAGGCTAGAGATGCATGTGGCACATTGACCGCACAAGCCAGCACAGGAATTGGGGTTGGTTGCAGAACAACAATGGAGATCATGCCAAGGAAGTAGGGCGATCTGATGATGGGGGCAAAGTCACCGAAAGTAATCACCATCGCCAGGTAGCCCACCCGCAAGTGGGTGGCAATGACGATGGGGCCATATGTCACGGCCGCTATGGTTGCTGGAGGGGTGACGGTCGCTGATGGTCATCGGGCACAGTCTGGCTATCGGAATGCAAGCTGGAGCTTGTGGGGCTGCGTGTCCCTCCTCTACCTTTTCTGCAAGGATAGGAAAAGGGTACCATGACTTCAGGGCTGGCATAGGCTTCTCTTCAGCAAAAAGAAGAAAGACAGGAGAGGTCCCACTAGTCGTGCCAACTTTTTATTTACAGGTTTTCCCACATGCATTTTTTGTCCGTGGGAAGAGACTCGATTTTATGCAAGTGGCTTCAGTGAGTAAGGGAACAAGGCCACAAAAAAAAATAAAACAGAAAGGGGGGAGATGCTTTGTAATATCACAGAGGCTAAAAGCTATCATTTTCTGGCCTTAATGGAAGGAACGACCACGACGAAACATGATTTCCCATTTAAGGGTGGGGTTTTGTCGAACATATCACATGAGAATAGGAAGAGAAAAGGCGTGAAGAAGAAGGAATGTGCAAGGAATAAACCAGTGACAACAAAATCCACTCATATATTTACATAAATTGTCATGCACATCAGAAATAAAAGGCGGGTGGGTGTACAAGTAACTCTTTAACTCTCACCACCACCCTCTTGCTGGTTCCTCTGGTCACCCCCTCCTCTCTCCTAAGATGAAGATCCCTAGGGGGCCTCCTGGAACCTTGTGAGGTAGTACTTGCCTCACCCTGCGGCGCCTCACTAGTATCGACAGCGCGACGGTGCTCCTCTGTCGAAGTGACAAAGAAGCTACCCACCGAAAAAGAACCTGACTGATGGAGTCGTGCCCCACGCTCCCGTGCCCTTTGGTAGCGCTCCTCGCTCTCCTTTAGCCTCTGCTCTACGACTCAAAGGCCCAGCCGAAGCTCTATCATCTGGGTCTCCAAAGCCCTACGCTCCTCTCTCTCTCTCCACCTCCCTCCTTGCCACCTCAAGGGCGGCCCTCAGCTTTATCATCTGGGTCTCCAAAGCCCTACGCTCCTCTCTCTCTCTCTGCCTCCCTCCTCGTCACCTCAAGGGCGACCCTCAACTCCATGATGTCACGAAGTAGCTCCTCCGCTTCGCGACGCCACAGCTCTGTCTCTAACTCTGCCACAGTGGCCACCCGAATGTCTCGCTCCTCCTCCAGCTCAGCTATCCGGGCATCGCGCTCCGCCACGATGGCCGCTCGGGTGTCACACTCCTCCTCAGCCCGAATTGCCCGGGCCAGTGCATCCTGGATCTCTGCTACCTGCCAAGGATCAATCATCTCTGAATCAGTAAAAGAGCAGAAATGTGTAATGAAGGTTTGAGGTAAGCACTCACCCCAACCACGAGGTCGCGCTCGGCCTCCTCAGCATGAGCCACCGCGCAAGCTAGCTGCTCCTGAAGGGAGGTGACCTCCGAAGGAGGAGCCTAGGAGCTGGAAGATGCTCCACCCGTCATCCCCACTGTCGCTGCCAGCTGGGCACGCTAAAATAAAAGAACAAATGACAGTTAGTGACTAAGCATCAGGAATCCAAGCAAACACAAAAAAATAAAAAAAAGAAGAAAAATAAGACAAAAAAATGCATTACATAGCCTTACCAACATGTCTAGCTCCTGGTGCGTGACAGACAACTGCTATTTGGCGTCCGCCAACTGGGCCTGTAGGTCAGTGATGATGGCGTCACAAGCATCCTGCATTCGTAAACGTATAGATTAGTGTTACATACATATGCATATATTCATGAATAAAGAAAAAAAAATCTTTAGTCCATACTTACCCCTGCAGGTCTCGCAAGGTAGAGACGCCCTGCGTAGGTCTCCTGGTAGCGCCGCAAGTAGTCGACGTTGTCTTGTGCCTGAGATGCCACCGGGACGCCACCATGCTGCCATTCCTGGAACTGGGCAGGGAAGCGCGTACGCCAGTCTATGAGCTTCGCCTTGCCTCGGGTCTTCTGCCCGATGCGGCCCGTCTCGTCTGCAACCACCCACTCCTGGGCCAGGCCCAGGGTCCTCATCACTAACCTGAGTCAAAGGGGCTTGATCTTGTTCAGGTAGTGGACCCAAACGTCTCGCCCAAAGCGAGGTCGGGCAACTTCGACCCAGGGCTGGCTTGCGTCATCCATGCCCAAGTAGGGCCTCCACACCACCTGCATTGCCACATGTGTCAATTTTTACATTTTATAAATAGATATACACATACAAAAAAAAAATCATACCATGGCCTCAGGATACTCTGACGGCTCAATTTAGAGCGACGTAAGCTGGTAAGAGTGTGGCGCAACAATCATGATCGATCTCCACCGCCTGGCTAGTGGAACGACCGTCGGGTCTCGATGCCTAGCTCTCCCCATTGGGAAGTAGTAGTAACTCCACACCTGCATCCATTGCATGTCATTAGCATAGTTGATTGCATAGTCATGAAATAAGAACTAATTGCAAATAAAATTAATAGAATAAACTTAAAATACCTGGAGAAATGGTGCGAAGCCACTGACTATCGTCTCCCGATCCGTCCCCTGAGACAGATTGGCAATCAGGTGGGCAAGGAGGGCTGCTCCCCATGCGTAGTGCCCCACCCGATCCAGGTCCGCGAGGATCCCCAGAAAGTGATAGTGGATGTCGTCTCCCTTCGTCCCCAGTAGCAGGCGGCCCAATAGGAAGAAGAGGAACCTATGGAGGTCCTGATCCACCCGCTCATGATCACTGGCATCCTAGCAAAATGCCCCCGAGCAGCCCCCTCTATTTGTGCCAAGAACTCCACTGGGCTCTCACTGACGTGCTGATGGGCATCGACGAATCCCAGTACCTCCATCAGGTTCGTGCGGTAGATCATCCTGCTCTCCCGCTCTGTGGCACTCGTCTCCAGCCCTAACAGCTCCAGGGCACTCTCTCTGTAGTTCGGGTGAGTGTATTCGTTGACGGCCTCACAGTCCACTCATAGTCTGGTGATCCGGACTACGTCCTCCAGTGTCGGCACCATATGCCCCCAGGGCATAAGGAAAGCCCTGCTCGGTGCATGCCACCTCTCTCGCAAGGCCTGATCAAGGGGCAGGTCGAGCTGGAAGGGCTCGATCGACAAAAATGTGCCAAAACCCATGGCGTCTACTCTGGCCCGTTGAAAGTCTGGTAGCCCTCTGTACGCTGCAACCACCAGGAGCCAGTTGATCTGGGTCCTCATCACGCCCTACACACCACGAGAAAGAAAATAAGAACACAACATCAGTGAAAGCAAGAGCCAACAATAAATAAATAACACTAAAAAAAGAAAAAAAGAAAAAAATGCGTCAAAGCTTCTTGACGCTTCCACATTTTTAACTATTATTTATTTATAAAAAATTTATTAACGCGTCAGGACCTCCCGCCATCGGACCTTCCGTCTGCACTGATAAAGCTTCCCTTTGCTAATCACTCACTCCTAGTCCCATCTGGGAATATCATTGTAGTATTGTTGATTTTTGTCATCATCGGCAAAGCCAATGATATTCATGTTGGTATAGATCTTCTATCTATCCCGATGATACCTATTCCTTGCGTCAGCACCTCACTAGTGTCGATGATATTGTTGGTTTTTGTCATCATCGGCAAAGCCAATGATATTCATGTCGGTATAGATCTTCCATCTATCCCGATGATACTTATTCCTTGCGTCGGCACCTCACTAGTGTCAATGATACTGTTGGTTTTTATCATCATCGGCAAAGCCAATGATATTCATGTTGGTATAGATCTTCCATCTATCCCGATGATACCTATACCTTGCGTCGGCACCTCACTAGTGTTGATGATACTATTGGTTTTTGTCATCATCAACAAAGTCAATGATATTCATGTCAGTATGGATCTTCCATCTATTCTAATGATACTATACCTTGCGTCGGCACCTCACTAGTGTCGATAATACTATTGGTTTTTGTCATCATCGACAAAGCCAATGATATTCATGTCGGCGTAGATCTTCTATCTATCCTGATGATACTCATTCCTTGCATCGACACCTGCTCAGTGTCGATGATACTTACCGTTGGCTTTCATCATCATCGACGAAGTCAATTCCTTACGTCAACACTTGGCCAGTGTCGATGATATTGTCGGCTTTTGCCATCATCGGCAAAGCCAATGATACTCATGTCGGCGTAGACCTTCCGTCTATCCCGATGATATTCATTCCTTGCGTCGGCACCTCACTAGTGTCGATGATACTATTGATTTTTGTCATCATCGGCAAAGCCAATGATATTCATGTCAGTGTAGATCTTCCATCTATCCTGATGATACTCATTCCTTGCACCGGCACCTGGTCAGTGTCGATGATACTTACTGTTGGCTTTTGTCATCATCGGTGAAGTCAATTCCTTGTGTTGGCACTTGTCCATTGTAGATGATATTGTTGGCTTTTGTCATCATCAGCAAAGCCAACGATACTCATGTCGGCGTAGACCTTCCATCTATCTCGATGATATTCATTCCCTGCGTCGGCACCTCACCAGTGTCAATGATACTATTACTTTTTGTCATCATCAGAAAAGCTAATGATATTCATGTCGGCATAGACCTATTCTGATGATACCTATACCTCGCGTCGGCACCCCACTGGTGTCGATGATATTGTTGGTTTTCGTCATCATCTGCAAAACAAATGATATACACATCGGTGTAGACCTTCCGTCTATCTCGATGATACTTACTCCTTGAGTCGACACTCGACTAATGTCGATGACATTGTCAACTTTTGTCATCATCGACAAAGTCAACGATATTCATGTCGGCATAGACCTTCCATCTATCCCGATGATACTCATTCTTTTCGTCGGCACTCGACCAGTGTCGATGATATTATCAGCTTCCACCGTTATCTGCAAAGTTAATATATAAACCCCGTCAGCCTTCGTCATCATCGGTGAAGTGAAGAGACAAACCTATGTGACTTGGACCTTACGTCCCTACCGATAAACCAACCCTTGAACACACCCATAGTAGCTCTCAATGGCATCAAAGTCAGTGAGCGAACCCTGTCGACTTAGGCCTTACGCCTCTGCAGATAAATAAACCCTTCTTGACAAACAAATCCTGGCGGCTCAAACCTTACATCTCTACCGATAAACAATCTCTTTGCCTCGATATTTATCCAATGCCGACGAATGAAGTACTCCAATTCTTGGCTCGCAGTCGAAGATGACAACTTAGACCCATTAGCCCAGATCTTCCATTTGAGCCAATGAATAAACCCTGATCCTTGCTTCGACATTAGCCCCATGCCGATGAATGTACTACCAAGTTTCCATGAGCAATAATGGTGGAGCGACCTACTCATCCCTTCTTTGAAGAGGTGAGCGTTCTCCCATACTTTCTCCCACACTCTTACTCATGATTGTCTAAAGAAGATATGTAGGGAAAAGAAGGAACACTGGGGCGCCAAGACCCTACACCCGCAGGCCCGACACTCTCATCCCTCATTCGCGGCACCTGTGAGTGGGGGGCATTTATTAACACCCAAAATTTGGCATTAAGAGCAACGAGCCTCACCAAGTCGAACAAGGGTAGTTAAAGAGTGTGCAACAAAGAAGAATGATGTGTTAACCCAGCAGTGCAGCCTATAAGTCCATTAAAGCTGAGAGGGCTCCTGAACAACTACGTGAGTCGATGCACATCACTGGGTGCGTCGACACATGCATGCGTGGCTCACATGCTAGCTTGTGCAGATAGTAAGGTACGTTGACACATCTCACAAGGTGAGTCAATGTACTTGAAGAAAAGAAGGAAAAAGGGCTTATGGGCGATTAGCAGGTGCATCGACACACATCACCAAGAGAGTCGACGCACTTGAAGACAAAGAAGAGAAGCCTTCCTGATGATCAACAGGGGAGTCGATGCACCTCACAAGCGCGTTGACGCACATAAAATGCACAGAATAGCCTTTCAAGATAATCAACAAAGTGTGTGTCGACACACTTCATAGAGTGAGTCGGTGCACCCTCAACGATGAAAGAATTATACCCCCCAGCGCCGACTCCTCGTAATGGGCTGATGAACCGGACGCCAGGAGTGCGCCGGATCACCTGGCCGCTGACTCCTCTTCATGTGCTAATGAACCGACGGCCAGAGTATGCCGAATCACCTGGCCGCTTTGTTTCACATATTAAAAGGAGCCATGCTCTGATTAAAAAAAAAGAGGAAGAAGACAAAGAGGAGATACGAGGAGAGGCAATCTGAGAAAAAAAATCTCAGAAAAGAAGAGAGTTCCCCGATGGTTTGAGAGGCTCCCAGCCGTCGTCCCCCAGCCCCAATAGCCTTCCTAAAATCTCCAGAGCTCTATCAAAGGAAGATTTGCTTCTGCTGCTGATGTGCACAAACACTAGTCGTTAAAAAATAATGTCATGCTCAATTTCAAAATATTTAACTGCACTCACTCTTCCAACATGCTTAACTGTCATAATTTTGAGCTTCTAAATTATCCACATGAAAAACCCTGTGCTATATAAAATAGTGAAGATGGAAGGGTAGATTATGTCTATCTGAAAGCCTTTACTATGCGCGAGTGTTGTAACTCTGCCAGGTAGCAAGGGAATGCTTGTGTAGTTCATTTAGAACTCTAGTTTGAATAATTTGGTATTCAGTGAAAATTCAGATTGTAAATTGAAAATTTTAGTTGCATGCGTTTCCATGACTCTTGTCTTCATGCAGTGTCATACACACTCTTGGAAAATTTTGTCTATTTCTTCTAAGTTAAGCCACGTGAAAGTGATGTCATAAAATGCATTTGAAAATCTGCTTCATATATCTTTACATTTGCATAGTCATGCTTAGGTTGAAAAAGTCATTGTTCACATATAGGATTCCATTGCATTTGTTATGCATGACCCTATGGTATATAAAATGGTATGTGAGAGAAGGGTGGATCATTTCTTTTTGGAAACCCACACTGTACGTGAGGTGGTCTTAAGACCTACGTTCTGTGCCTAGTACCATGGGTCAAAATTGTATATAGAATATTTTAGATATTCATGAGCTTAGTTCAAAAATTCCCTACATGGTCTTCATGTCATATTTGATGTTTCAGTGCATTTAGATAGGGGGAGTCACTGCATACATCTGTTTGGTCATGCATATAATGTTCTTAGATTTAGCTGCTGTTTGCGACCGTGGGAAATTTTCCTTTGTGGTTCTTTCCCTCGTGATGGGGGTGTACACTCACCTTTTACGGAAGGTCGAGATAGGTCAGCTTGGCATGGGGAATTCCAAGGGTATTGAAAGAAGGGTGGAAAGAACGATAGGAACGCACTGGAGGGAGTGGTGTGTAGTTAATCATTCTAGAAGACTGGAACATGGATGGCTGGATGGAATGCAGGCATGCCAGTCGATTTCTCGACGATCACTTATGGAACCAAATGTTTAACTGGGGATGCGTCACCAGGACGCGACACGTGTACTCGGGAGATGGGTGACACATGGAGAGAAGGAGGTTCCACAGGTACGAGTGCGCAGGTGACTGTGGGGAGTCATGTACTGGACGTCTTTCCCCACCGACTACAAGAATTCGGTGTTTATTTTACATCGGGCGGAACCCGAACACCTTTGTTTCTACTGCCGAAGAGAGAGTCAGGGACCCTGGACGCCGCGACGTCGGGAGGGCTTAGTCCGTGCAACAGCGATAGGGCAACAGCAACACAACAGAGATAGCTGGGGGCAAGGAGACTGGTCCTAGCGAGGAGGGGGATCTACTCCCTAACTGGATTACATGACTTAGATGCCGTGAAGGGCATTTATATGGGGGTGTGAGAGCCCAATTACAAGTGCTTGCAAGCCATGGGACAATTCTGTCATTTGTGACAGTCCCCGGGTCATTGCATTATTGTGTGGGTAATTTCGTATTCACACAGAGAGTCCATAAGAGGACCTGTGACTTAGCTGGGTGCCACCCGAGGGGCGCCACAATGTCTTCCTGTCATGGGACAATGTTGAGGTCAGAGTAGTAGGGTGTCGTAGGCACCATTATGCTGGGGTAGTTGGGCATCACCACGGTCGAGGCGACCGAATGATGTAGGCACCACTTGTCGTTGGAACAACTGGGCGCTGTTAAGACTTGAGTGGTCGAACAACGTGAGCATCGACATGACTGGAGTGACCAAAAGTTGTTGAGCTCAGGATCACCAGTTACCGTGGGCCCCGGTGGGACTGGAGTTGTTGAGCGGTCGGGCATTGCAGATCTTGATGTGATTGGTGTAGTTGGCAGTCAGGTACCGGGGGCACCGTTATGACTGGAGTGGCTGGCAGTCGGGTGTCGGGGGCATCGTTGTGACTAGAATGCTTGACAGTCGGGCGCCGGGGGCACCGTTGTGACTAGAATGCTTGACAGTCGGGTGCCGGGGGCACCGTTGTGACTGGAGTGGCTGGCAGTCAGGTGTTGGGGGCACCATTGTGACTGTAGTTGATGACAGTCAGGTGTCGGGGGCACTGTTGTGCTTGGAGTGCTTGACAGTTGGGTGCTTGGGGCATCGTCGTGACTGAAGTGGCTGGCAGTCGGGTGCCGGGGGCACCGTTGTGACTAGAGTTGATGATAGTCAGGTGCCAGGGGTACCATTGTGACTGGAGTGGCTGGCAGTCGGATGCCCGGGGCACCATTGTGACTGAGGTTGTCAAGTGGTCGAGCACCTAGGGCCCCGATGCGGTTGAGGTGGCAAGGCGTCGCGAGACCTTGATGGTCGTGCTCGGGGCCCGTTGATAGAGGTAGAGGCCTGACGCTTCGTCTTGCGCCAGAACTTGTGAAGTATGCCTATTATTTGGGTAACAGCACCGAGGGCACGCTAATCGAGGTAGAGAGTCAGGCTGGGTCATTTGATTGAGCCATGTCTGATGGTGATCGATCATTGAGGCAAAAATTGGGTAGGGGGCTCTCATCACTCAATGACTGTGTTGGGCATGAACATCGAGGTAGAGATGAGGCAGGGCACCTCGATCGAGCAACGTTGGATAGTGCGCGATCGTTGAGGCAGGGACTGGGCAGGGCGCTCTCATGAAGTGACATCTGGGTCATGCATGAATATCGAGGTGGGGCCAAGCAGGCCACCCCTGTTGAGCAACGTCTGGGCATGAAGGATTATCGAGACAAGACTCGTGTAGAGTGCTTTCACCAAGCGACGTCAGGGTCATGCATGAGTATCGAGGCGGGGCCAGAATAGGGTGCTTCCACCAAGCGAGATCTAGGGTCGTGCATGATTATCGAGGTGACATATCACAACAGGGGGTCGGAGGTGAGTGTTTAGGCTCGACGCCATATGAGGGATGCTCATGCGGCATGCCATCGGCGTGAGCCTAGCAAACACAGACAATTCTCCTTAGCGCACCCTTGCTCCTTGATGCTTGCTACTAGTTGTTTGATCGTTGTTCTTCCATGTCTCTTGGGCTCCCAAAGGGGGGGGGGTTTATAGTGGAAGGTGAAGGGTCACAAGGGGTAAAATCTATTTCCCCACCAAAATCGTCTCAAAAAATCATCACAAAATTCTGACATGTCCCCCACAGACCCCTCCCTCAGCCATAAAAATCCCACTCCCCAGATCCATCGCCTCCCCTCCGGTCAACCCATGTTTTAAGTCAGAACTCCTTTCAACCCTATCTATTCTGGATCTGTGAACTAGTCAGACTTAAATTCCACCACGGAAGGTTTTGCCCTTAGGAAAAATCCTTCCTTAGCTTGGTATCATAGATCTCGGAGATAGCTTCGCAATGGCGCCATCCCCGCCTTAGTTGAACATCATCCCTGGCCGTGGCGGCCGTTCTCGTGGAGGTGCGCAGCTCTGTCTAGAGCCCGGACAGCTAGTAGGGGCGACCCGAGAAATTCCTCAAAAAATACGCCGGAGGTGACTCAGCAACCACCTCTCCCAAGGGTCAACCAGGGGCCCACTGCCGTCATCTAGGTGATCCGCCGCCATCAGAAGCTTACTGGAGATCGTCGTCCCTTTGGAGGTCCTCGACCGCTGCCCTGCCGACCAACTATTCGCAGAACCGGGATCGTTGCCCGTCGCCCGCCCTAGCATCTCTGACTGCTGCCCGTCAACCCGAGATTGGTGCTCCCGGACCCCATATGTCACCTGTTACCTACCTGCGTGGAGTTGGCCTAGAATCAATTCTGTAATTTAATATTTATATTTGTACCGGGAGTCACGGATCTCAGCCGGGAAGTCTTCCCCATGCCCCGAGCGTGGAGGTACACTCGACTCCCTCGTTGTCTTACTTGCTTAGCTAGTATACGCTTTAGAAGCCATTGCATGTGTGTTAGTTAGGTTCCTAGCTAGTTTACTTTAATCACCGCTATGAGTAAGAGAGCGTGACCTGTCCCGTGACTCGTTCCGAGCACGAGAGTGAGCTAACCACCCCAGACTTAAGCTGGTTACTCAACCGTGCTGACCGACACGTTTCCCTCGTTGGGGAAGACCGTGAGTGAGTGCTTCTTGTTTGGGGCATGCTTGCCTCTTTTGGAACTATTTTAGGTGCCGAATCATGGGTATAGTCACTGGTCGCGTCGTCTAGAGTCCAAGGTTTGTAGAAGTCCGTCGAGTCTCATTGTCGTCCCGCATCAAAGTGGTATCAGAGCGGGTTAAGTCTAGGGTCATCTTTGCCAAATAAAAAATAAAAAAAAGGTGTTTTGAGTTTAGTTGTCTTGTCTTAGGTTTGCATTGGTCCATCCTCATAAGTCTAGTGAGTCACCCCTTAGCTCCCTTTAGGCCCCTTGTATGCCCACTCGTGGAGGTACTCAATACCATCGCCCTGACACTATGGGTGAACCTCGAGGTGCGGCCCAGGGAGGTCGTTCTCTGGAGGACATGATAGCTCTACTTATGGAGCGAATGGATAGGTCGGAGCAAACTCTTAGGGAGCATACCGAGCACATGGACAGCCGATTCAAGGCCATGGAGGACCGCACTGAGGCTTCTGACCGATCTGTCCAAGGTCTAGTTGGAAGGCTAGAGAGTGTGGAGAGAACCCCCCATCGGTACCAACCTAGAATTCTTCTGTCCCCTCAAGCGCCTGTTGCCCAGCCCACCCCACGTAGGGCTAAGGAGCGATGGCCACGTGCCCTCCATTTTGAGGACTATGAGTCCGACAATGATTAGAAGGGAAATGGCCGACACAGGCATGGTCGCCGACCACAAAGGGATGACGAGGACGATCAGATCCTCAAGATCGTTTGTGTGGACCCTCCCACATTTGACGGGTCCAAGGGTTTGGACCCGAAGGTCTATCTTGATTGGGAGGCCAGCATGGAACGTTACTTTGAGTGGTTCGAGATGATGGACCACCGGAGGGTCAAGTATGCCAAAATGAAGCTACTGGGGCAAGCACAAACCTACTGGAGCAATGTGGAGAGCTTGCTCTTTTAACGTCATGAACCCCAAGTTGGTTCTTGGGATGAGATGAAGGACAGGCTTAGGCGTAAGTACCTTCCTGCCACATACCGTCAAAGGCTCATTGATTGGTGGCAGAATCTCACCCAAGGGGATCGGTTTGCATCAGACTACATCGTGGAGTTTGATGAGTATTTTTATGATGTGGTGTCATGGAGGAGAGCACCATGCCTGTCTCGCACTTCCGTCGTGGTTTGCGGCCCCACTACCAATACAAAATATTTCACCGTAATGTGATCACCTTGGAGGACGCATACTAGGTCACTCTCGAATTGGAGCAGTTCAAGTCGGAGTTCACTCCCGTCCAGTGTCCGGGGATCACTTATCAGCGTGGGACCGACCCTCATACCACACCCAGCTCCTAAAGCCGATTTTTCGTGGCCCTCCCTCCGGAACCCCATCGGTAGGACCCCACTGCTCCTAGGCCCCACGCCTTCCCTCCGAGAGACCCTCCCCCTCGCCCGCAGGCACCCGTCCCTGCCCCTTGGCCTTATCAGCCCGCCGCACCAACTCGACCTCTTCTTCCGACACCCCCCGTCTGTTGAGAGGATAAGGGTAAGGGGCTAATGATTGGTGGAACATCTCAGGGCACTGGGACACAAGACCGTTGCTACACTTGTGGCGGAGTTGGCCATTTCTCGAGCAAGTGTCCCACATGGGAATCACTTGTTATTACCGACACACCGGCCCGTGACCCCACGCCTGAGTTGGTGCCAGTCAGTTATAAGTCGGACCAAGATCTGGCAGAGGAATTCTTTGATGAGCTATTGGAGGGTGAGCAGGTTGACATCCCTAGTACCCAGTATCAGGATGATGTCCAGTTGGGTGTAGTCAGGTGCATCATGACCCAGCCTCAGGTGAGTGACGAATGGCATCGTACCACCATCTTCCACACATTTTGTAGGCTAGAAGGGAAGGCCTGCAAGGTGATTATAGATAGCGGAAGTTGCATCAACGCTATCTCCATAGGCACCGTCAAGCGCCTTGGTTTGATGCACGTGGATCACCCCGCACCTTATAGAGTTTCTTGGGTGGATTCCACTTCCATCCCGGTCAGACTGCGGTGTCTGGTGCCACTGCAGTTCCAGGCGTACGTGTTGCTGGTTGAGTCACCATTTAGAGTCCAAGTTTCCTTATCGAGTCGGTCTCCTCGTGTCCGTCCCGCATCACTCACCCTCTTGGCTTGTGAATACCATCCCTCTTGTCGCCTTCTTGGCGCATGGCCGTAACCGCTTTCCTTCGTGCTTGCAAGTGTAGGATGAGGTATTCTCCCGGGCTAAGGGGAGTGCTTCTCTGCTCAAAGATGTCGATAGGCAAGGATGTCAGCTTTGCTTTCTAGTTTGTAGGCATGGCCAGTGCGCTGGGTCGACTTTCGTAATGGGTGGGCCTTGTCGCTCCAGTGTCCCCTGTCAGCTAGGGGCGGATGGATCAATCGGTCTTCATTCCTGGTGCAGGTCTCTCTATCGCCAGTATCCCTAGTTGGTCCGTTTCCACGGATCAAAAGGGATGCTAGGTGTGGAGCTCGTCCCTCTTCCCTAGTATAGATGGCTTCCTCTGTTGGGACACTTCCTTGGAACAAGCAGACTGGGAAAAGGTCATCTGTTACCGCCACGAGAAGTTGGGGATGAGATCGTGTTTCCACGACCTTATTTTCTTATGTGTCTGCATGATGGCTTCGCAAGAGCGGTTCTTGCACTTTGGCAATTTTGTATCTTGACTAAAGAATATGGTCTCTTGTATTCTTTGTATCTTGACTAAAGAATAAAAATCCTTTACCACGGGCTTGTTTGAATGTGTACCTCTTTGATGGGAGATGCTCATATGATATGCCTCTAGTTGCTTTTCTATATGCATGTCCTTGCAGTGCTTGCGCCTTCCCTTGGGCTGGTCAACTTGCAGCCATTGTTTGTAAGGGGACGAGTGTCTGCCTCTAAGGGACCCTTAGGTCTCCTTCTGATTTTTGAAGGGAGCAGTGCTCGCCTCTAGGAAACCCTTAGGTTACCTTCTCCTTCTGATTTTTGAGGGGAGCAGTGCTCACCTCAAGAAAATCCTTAGGTTACCTCCTTGTTTTCAAGGGGAGCGATGCTCGCCTCTAGGGAACCCTTAGGTTACCTTCTCCTTCTGATTTTCGAGGGGAGCAGTGCTCGCCTCTAGGAAACCTTTGGACTACCTCCTCATTTTTAAGGGGAGCGGTGCTCACCTCTAGGGAACCCGTAGGTCACCTTCTCATTTTTAAGGGGAGCGGTGCTCATCTCTAGGGAATCCGTAGGTTACCTTCTCATTTTCAAGGGGAGCGGTACTCAGCTCTAGAAAACCCGTAGGTTCTAGGGAACCCGTAAGTTACCTTCTCGTTTTCAAGGGGAGCGGTGCTCGCCTCTAGGGAACCCGTAGGTTACCTCAGTTAAATACGACTGGTGACACTTTACTGGAAATATTTTTGGAGGTTTACAGAGTTCCATGTCCTAGGTACCTCCTCACCCCCAGTGTTTCCATCCTGTATGCTCCTTTGTCGAGCACTTCATTTACCCTGTATGGGCCTTCCCAATTTGGCGCGACGTTTCCAGCAGCTCCTCTGGGATCCGCTATGCTTGCTCATCGTAACACCAAATATCCAGGAAAGAAGTGTCATTCCTTGACTCGAGCATTTTAGTACTGGGCCAACTTCTGTTGGTAAGCCATGAGTTTCACTTGAGCGTTCGCTCTATCTTCTTCGAGCAGGTCTAAGTTTTCCCGCATTGCTTGGTTGTTTCTGGCCTCGTCGAAGTGTTCCACTCACAACGAGGAGTTGGATATCTCCACTGGTACTACTGCCTCAGCGCTGTAAGCCAGATGAATGGGTGTGTCCCCTATGGCGGCTCTGGCAGTAGTCTGGTGAGTCCATAGAATGCTTGAAATTGAGTCTATCCACGAGTCGCCTGCTTGGTTCAGTCAGGTTTTGATGCTGTGGAGGAGCGTTCTGTTGGCGTTTTCCACTACCCCGTTAGCCTGAGGATGTCCCACCGACGTGTAGTGGTTCCAAATCCCCAGCTCCGAGCAGTTTTCCTGGAAGGTAGTGCTCGTGAACTGCCTGCCGTTGTCGATTGTGAGAACTCTTGGGACCCCAAATCGACAGATGATGCTTCGTAGTATGAACTTCCATGTCACTTCACTCGTGATCTTCCCCACCGGCTCAGCCTCGACCCATTTGGTGAAATAGTCGATGGCGACTAAGAGGAATCTCTTCCTCCCTTGCGCTTCGGGAAAGGGCCTAGTATGTCCACCCCCCACCGGGCGAATGGGCGAGGCTCCATCAAGGCGTGAAGTTGTGTATCCGGCTGGTGGTGCAGGTGAGAGAACTTCTGGCACTGGGGGCACTTCCGAACATACTCAAGGCAGTCTTGCTGCAAGGTGGGCCACCAGTATCCTTGTCAGATTAGTGTCTGTGCAAGTGCTCGCGCCCCCACATGGCTTTTGCAGAGTCCTTCGTGGACTTCTTGGATAGCCTGGCTGGCCTTCATGGGGAATAAGCACTTTAACAATGGAGCCGAGAGGGATCGGCGGTGGAGCCGGCTGCTCGAGCTCTCATGTGATGGGCACTGGCACAGTCGCTTGGAAGTTATTGCCGTAGGAGAAAATCCAACAAGGGATCCATCTAGGAAGGTTCGTAGTCAATGGCATTTACCTGGGACACTGGCTCTTCTATGCTCGGTGCCGACAATTCTTCCACCAGGATTGATCTTGAGTTAGAGACTACGGTGGCAGACGCCAGGTGAGACAGGGTGTTTGCTCAGACATTCTCCTCCCATGGGATATGTGCCACCTCGAAGCAGGTGAATTCACTTATCGTAGCCTTGGCTCTCTCTTGGTACTTGACCATGAAAGGATCGCAAGCCTCGAACTCTCCTCTGACCTGGTAGCCGATGAGCATGGAGTCATTGTATGCTCGCATGCTGGACGCTCCCAAGTGTTTCACCATGTGTAGCCTTGAGAGGAGGGCTTCACATTCGACCACATTGTTCATGGTCGGGAAGTTGAACCGTAAGGTGTACTGGAGTTCTAATCCTTCTGGTGAGAGTAAGACTAACCCTGCTCCGCTACCAGCAGCACAACACGATTCATCGACGTATAGTTCCCAGGTGGCCCCTGAAGACTACTCGAATGCAAGGACGTTCTCATCGTCGACATCTGGCTTCCCTCCAACCCGAGGCTGAGAGAAGACATTCTATAGCCCTTTCTTTCCATGGAAATTTCATTCTACATCTTGCTTATGCTTAGTGGAGTCATTAGCTTCAGGTTTCTATGCTTGTATTGAACATATCTTCATCTTCTTAACTTCAAGTTTGTAAGTCTGTTGACCGTCTACGAACGGTTGTAGTATTCTTGTGCCGCGGGTGTTGGGGCAAGTGTGTGTGATTGTTGATCCATGATCATGTAGGAGACATTGTCTCCGTGTCTCTTGGAGCAGAAGCTCTGTGCGCTTCATTTGAAGCAAGTGGATCCTCACCGGTTTGGTGAGGGGTGGACGTAGAGAGCCCGTCGTGGTCCCGAACCACCTAAAAATCCTGTCTCGCATCTGAATGCTTGTGGGTTGTTTGCTTATCATTCTGTCTTGATCGTGTGAGAATGGTAAGCTTGAGAGAATTTAATTCTTCATTCATTATATTTCGTGCTATCATTCTGTGCATTGGTATTTATCTTAATCCACTGCATAAAATTTTTAATAGTTACCTTTGCGTTTGGCGGGGACAATTCAACCCCCCTTCTTGTCCATACGAGAACTTAGGGACAACAGTTTGCGTGGGGGAGAGCAATGCTGACGCACCTCTTTGCCCACATGGATTCTATTCGACCAGGTTCGGGGAACCTGGGTGGCTTTACCCCGTTCTTGTGGGTACGAGTCTATCTCTTCCCAAACTTGTTGTTTCTTGGTTCATCACTTGCTATGATTGACCTTTCATTCTATTTTTCTTGTGATTCAGATTTGGGGTTACACTTGTTTTTCCCCTAGGTCAAGGGTCAGTCGCGCAAGATCGGATGCAGGTGGTCCCCTTGATGGCAAGATGGGGCATAGTTCGGGACCGTCGACTAGTGACCACTCAGCTTTTTGACCTTCGGTTAGCCCTAGATGAGTTCCCACACCATCGGGTAAGCATTCTATTAAAATGAGTTATGTGAAGTTATATGCATTTAGACGATCTCAATTTTAACAAACTTCGGATTCATGTTGTGGCAGGTGGTGTGGACGCCCTATGCAGTCGAGGATGTCACCCCGCAGCTGTGGGTGAGAGAGGGGGGCACTTGGTTCTGTCGAGACACTGTGCTTTTATGTGTGAACCTGCGGGAGCCACTCTGCCTACATCTAGTGCACCGGACTTTGGGGTGGCACCAGCCTCCCATGGCGGACCCGGTAGAGCACAGGTCAGATTGAGGACGCCGATGAACATCGGTGAGGGTTCAGGACTGGGCCTCTCTCTACTGTGTGGAGGCCGAGGCATTGCAGAGGGGACCTTCCATGGAGTAGAGCAGGCGCGTAGCGAGCAGCAAGACCTACCTGGCAGACTACCAAGAGCGGTATGTCAGGCAACTCCGCCTCGACACCCGAGCGGTGAGTTATTCTCTTAGCTTCCTAAGGATGACATTTTCATTGAAGAGCATTGCATCTAATGATTTTATGAAATTTGGGTATGCAGATGCCGGAAGCTGAGGCCGTCCGGATCCTCCAAGATCGGATCATCATCCTCAATCAGATGATCGTGAACTTATGGCACAAAATTCAAGAGCTAGTAAGTCAAAATTAAATGACTGATTTGAGGCGTTAAAGATTCTAAAATCTTGACTGACCATTTGCCCCTGGTTCACCAGCGAGGTGAGCTGGCGTACGTTCACGTGAGGGCAGGGACGTGTGGAGGAGCTGCACCCTCATCCCAGGTGGATAGTAGGGAAGAGCTGGAGGACTGCCTAGCGGGATCCCTCGAACAGGCCGAGGAGCAGGAAGCCGAGTTAGCTGAGATGATGAGTACCGAGAACTCTAAGTTAGGAGTAATTCCTTTCCTCTTTTCCCTCATCTTCGCCTGACTCATGTTTGTGAATTCCCTGCAGAAGAAGGAGCTGGAGGCTTCCCTAGCCTCTCATCGAGAGTTGGAGGGGCATGTCGAGGACCTGACACGTCACCTCGGATCGGTGGACATAGTGTTGTGTCCCTAGGTTTTGGTGATAACACACCATGACTTATTGTTACACTTGTGATATCTAATCAAGCTCTTCTAGTGTGTAAGACAGATAAACCTCCCTCAATCAGCGCAAGCATCAACGCCTTCGAAGGGACAGAAGTGTCAGCACTTCTATCTGAAGTGTCAGCACTTCTAGCATGAACCGTTAGAATACCCTAAAGGAAATGGCTCTAGAAGCCTTGGAGTGTCGACACTTCCATCAGAAGTACCGACACCACAGAACAACCTCCCGAAGAATCTAGCTTCTGTCTGACTCAAAAGAGCCGACACTCCATGTGAGAAGTGTCGACACCTCTCAAGTCATCTTCTTTAGCGCATCGAGCCCTCCTAGTTTCAGCCCTAATGGGTCTTGGATCCCGTCTTTAAGGACCCAGCGGCACTGGATTCGAGGCAGCATCGATCAGGACAAGTACCCTATGATTGGGTCAAAGGTTGTTAGCAAGAGGAGGGTTCTAGAAGGCTGGAAGGCTCCTTCTGCCTTGTGGGGACCACCGAATCAGCACCCTCTACTTTCTGTATGCCAAGCACGCGCTCCGGACGTGGTGAAGCACAGGGTGCCCAAAAGGCGTGGAAGGGCATTCGTTCAAGCGGAGAACAAGACACTAAGGGTGCTTGAGGAAGAAGCGGGCGTGAGAACTGTAGTGGCTGGCTTGGGTGCTGCGAAGTGGCTGAGAGAGGAAGAGCAGAGCTTCCTCATCGGAGAAGGATCCTGGAGAGGAGCTGATCGTGGAAGAAGGTGCTCTTCCACACACATCCCAGCAAGCTTTCCATCGTCATTCAGCATTGTAAGGAGGGACGGCTCTATCTCCATCGGCTAAGAGATTTCCCACCTCATCAGACAGAACCATCTAGATTTGAACTCTCTTCTATCTGCCTGATCCACTCCTTTTTTCTGTTTTATTGTTCTTGTTTTAACACTTCAGAAGATACTCTTTGTTTTCCCTACGGGCTATAGGAAGATGATCTGAGATGGGCTCACGCCAATCTTCGTCTTCTGGAGGAGTGTCCTGGTCGAGGTCATGGACCTCGTAGACGGTGAGACCGGAGTTGCCTTCGAGTGAGCCCGACATCAGTCTTCTGTGCTTGACTGTGATGTCAACTTCGCCCTTAGGCGGGAGCTTGATGGCCGCAGCCAATTTTGCCAGGGCATCTGCCTGTGCATTGTTGCTTTGGGGATCATGATCTATTTTGAAGAAATAAAACTTCCGGGTAAGTTTGGTAACGGCGGCGTGGCATGGGACCAACTCCGGCTTCCGCACGTCGTAGATACCGAGGACTTGTCGGACTATTAGTTGAGAGTCCCTGTAGGCTTTGAGGCATTTAATGCCCATGTCGAGAGCTATCTGAAGTCCAATGATTAGAGCTTCGTATTCGGCTTCATTGTTGGTCAGGGATTTCATGAGGGTGCACGAGTTGTACAAAACTCTGCCTTAAGGAGTCAGGAAGACGATGCCGGCACCCGCCAGAGCGGATGAATCTTGGTTGCTTTGGATGGTCCCCCGGGAAGCACCATCGAAGTAGAGCTCCCAGCAGGGCATGTTGGTTGTATTAGCGTCTTGCTGCTGGTAATGCAAGACATCTTCGGCTTTTTCACCCAGAGCTGGTGGTTGGGAGGCAAGGGATCCCTCGTCGGGGAGCTCCGTGTTGAGGGGTGAATCGTCCGGTACTGGATGGGCTGCCAAAAATTCAGCCATGCCTTGTCCCTTGATCGCTTTCTTGGGGACGTAGGTAATATCATATTCCATCAGCAAGAGGGCCCATTTCCCCAGTCGGCCTGAGAGAACAGGCTGCCTGAGAAGGTATTTTAGGGGCTCGTGCGTGGATATGAGCTCCACCCGATGGGACAGGAGATAATGCCGCAACTTCTTGACGACAAACACCAATGCCAAGCAGACCTTCTCCATGGGGGAGTAGCGGTACTCGGCAGCGATCAGTTTTCGGCTGAGGTAGTAGAGCGGTTGCTCCTTGCCTTCCTCGTTGATTTGCGCCAGCAGGACCCCCAACGAGGCGTCCATGGCGACAATATAGAGTATGAGGGATTTACCCTTAACTGGTGCCCCCAAGATCGGAGGAGTGAGGAGGTACTCCTTGATTTGCTCGAAAGCCGCATGGCATTCCGAGTCCCATATGAACGGGGCGTCTTTCTTCATAAGCTTGCTGAAAGGCGCACATCGACCGGAGAGGTTGGAGATGAATCTCCGAATGTAGGTCAGTCTACCTTGGAGCGACCTGAGTTCGGTGAGGTTGCTTGGTGGTGGTAGCTCCCGGATCGCTTTAATCTTGCTGGGATCCACCTCAATTCCTTGGTATTGAACGATAAAGCAGAGGAACTTGCCGCTGGATACACCGAAGGTGCATTTCATGGGGTTCATTTTGAGCTCGAAGACTTGACGCTGATCACGTAAGTGGTCCGCTCGCCTTCTAGTCTTGACGACAAGGTCTTAAACATAGCATTCGACGATGTTGTGCAGCATCTCGTCGAAGATTTTGGTCATGGCCCTTTGGTAGGTAGCACCGACATTCTTCAAGCTGAAGGGCATGCGCTTGTAGTTGAAGATCCCTTTGGGAGATTTGAAGGCGGTGTAATTCTTATCTTTCAGGGACATCCAGATCTGGTTGTAACCAGATGATCCGTCCATGAAGGACAGAGCCTCAAGTTCGGTGGTCATATCGACCATTGTTTCCGTGATTGGAACTGGGAAGTCGTCCTTCGGACAAGCTTTGTTGAGGTCTCAAAAGTCGACGCAAATGTGGACTTGCCCATTTTTCTTTTTGACTGGGACAATGTTGGCGAGCCAAACCAGGTAGATGCATGGCTCGATGAAGTCGACCTCCGCCATCTTAGTGACCTCGGTCACAACTTGGAGTTCCAGCTCATGGCGCATGCGCTGCTAGGGTTGTTTGACCGGCGTGGCTGAGGGAGATATGGCCAGGTCGTGCTTTGCTACGGAGGGACTTAACCCTGGCATCTCTTCGTATGTCCAGGCGAAGCAATCTTTGTATTCGAGTAGGAGCTGCTTGTAGTCCTGTCTCTCTACTTCAGTGAGGAGAGCACTAAGGAATGTCGACTGAGGGGCTTCATCTTCACCCAGATTAATCTCGACGAGCTCATCGACAGTCACCTGGCCACCGTCCTCCAGCTTGGGAGGTGCTGGCTGGAAGTCGACGAAATCTTCATCCTCGGTGTTGGCATCGTCAAGCCGTGGGTCCTCAGAGCCAATAGTAGAAGCTGGTGGAACTGGAAGGTTGTCGCTATTAGACCCGGCCTGAGGTTGCCCCTGACCATCCATGTCGGGTTGATAGCCGTCGGCTGGCATCCCGGAGGCTTGGCTGAGGTTGTCTGCTAATGCCGATGACGCCTCACGGTCTTTGGTCTGGGGACCTTCCTCATGGGGAAAGTGTGGCGAACTAGGTTCTTCAATTGGCTGGGAGGCCGCGGGGGTCTCATCCATCTCAACATCCTCGTGAACGGATGAGGAAGCCTCATTAGGTGCTAGAATTGGGGTACTGGTTCTGGCTGGAAGTGGGATTAAAATCTCCTCTCCTTCATCTCCCAAGCTGTCGAACTTGGTGTTGGTGACAACTGGGTCCACAGCTGGCTGCATTGGTCCCACGACGTGGACCGCATGGTAGACACAAAAGTCTGGGTCTTGGTCATAGCGAAGACCTCTGGTGTCCTTTTGGGAGAACGGGGGTTGCCCCCAGACTTGTGAGGGTGTCCAGAGATTCTACAAATATCTCTACTGCGCAGAGTCCTGCCACTGGGGGATATGCTGCTTGAGGCACATCTCCTGGATGCAAGGTGATAGGTCATCCAGAATTTGGACAGCTTCAGGGACGTTGTCGGCTCACCTGGACCAGTCAAAATCATCTTCTGGTGGGGCTAGAGGGACCATGTCTCCTTTGTGAAAAATGATGGACTTGTACCTTCTAGCCCTTTTCTTGGACCGGTGTTGTAGTCTGTAAGTGACGATGAACGTCGTAAGCTGATCGACCCTGTGCTCGTCCGAGGCACACACGAGTTGAATGCAGTTTGGTGGCAAGCATATGCTCTTGTCGATCACTTGGCTAATAAGATTAGCCTAAAAATCGACTTTGTGCCTCTCAGGGCGGTCTGTGGTTGACTTGGTGCTAAGGCATAGCCGGTGAAGCTTGGCCTTCTCTTCGTTAACGGAGAAGAGGTCATCCTCTTCTTCTTCAGAGAGCCAACCATTGCTCTTGCTCTTAATCACGGGGAAAGGACTGGTTCCCTTGAAGTAGAGAGCCATATCGGCCAGGTTGTATTCTGCTGGAGTGAATGGAGATAGGTCTGCGAAGACTGCATGCTGTTCCCCATCCTTGATATATTTGATGCATTGATGGAGGGTTGAGGGGACGACCCAGTTTTCGTGAAGCCAGGGCCTGCCCAACAACACTTTGTAGGATGTGCTGGAGTCGATGATGTAGAAGGTCGCCTTAGAGGTGAAATCATCAAGTACTAAGTCAACATCCACCCGATCGAGGACCTCCTCGGTATTCTGATTGAAGCCAGATATCTTGACTGCCTGGACCTTCTGGAGGTAGGGAGTCAGATACAGAGTCTTGAATGTTTTGAGGGGCGTGATGTTGGCAGCGGCGCCGGCATCTACCAAGATCCGATTTACTTCATGCCCATTGCTTTTCCCCTTCATATAGAGGGGTCGATTATGGCACAGAGGAAAGAGCAGAAAGTCTTTCTCCGTGAAGGTCACAGTGGCCGTGAAAGCCTTATACATGGTAGCTTTTATTTCTGCCGCATGTGATTCATAGACTTCCGGCTCTTAGAGTATCTTAATAAGGGTTTCCCTCAAATCTTTGCTCCAAGCGATGGCTTCCCAGATCATGATGCTGACAGGGAAGCGCTTCATCTGGTGGAGAACCTTTCGGTTAGCTCGAGCTCAAGCGTCCTCCAATGACGATAGTATGTCAGGCTGGATCTACTGTGAGCTGTCGCGCCACTCCTCATCGGGGAGTTGCACTGCCTTGCATTTGTTACTGGGGTCGGGCTGACTCTGGCCACCCGTAGACTCTTGGAAGAGGGAGGCTAGCGACGGCTCTTTCGAAGGGGGCTGAAGGGCTGGCCCGTCCTTGCCGGATGGCCCTACTTGTTCTGCAAGACAGGTTGAAATTGGTGCCAAAACTAGAATGCTGGTGGTGATCTTCTCGGTGCCAGCCAGGTCAAAGATGTTAGGTTGCCCCCGAATCTTCACTGGAGGGATCAGGGCAGGTTGTTCTCCTCGAAAGAGGATGACTTGTTCTGGATCGAAGGCAGACGGGTGAAGAGGCAGCTCAGGGACTCTTCCGCGGCCTCTACCACGTCCACAGCCGTGACCTCAGCCATGACCGGTGTGTTCTGGGGTTGGCTGTAGCCTGAGTGGAGTTGTAATCCTTTGCCGGGTTCTGGCTGCTACCAGTTTGCCTCGCTGGGAGATGTTGATGTTATCTGGAGGTGGGATAGCCACCATGTTACAAGTACAGCTGCGAAGCATCTATTCCAGCTGTTCTACCATGATCTCTTTGTCTTTATAGAACAAAGAGAGGAGGATCGCGATGGTGGAGGTGGTTCATGGGTTCACAAGCCAGCGGTGGGCTAAACAACATTTTTGTGACGGATAAGCATCCTCGACGCGCAGAATCTTTGGTGGAGGTAGGGGGTAGGATCTTTAACCCTTGTACTTCCGTTCCCGCGAGTTTTGTAGGTCGTGGTGAGCCGAGCGGGGTTATTTCTACGTTTTGGGCAAAATGCATGATTTTGGGGTGTGAGCTGATTTTCGCGATTCGATGTGATTTTTGGGGGTTTGAATGGGTCCTCTCGGTGCTAGAGAGGATGGGGACTGGTTTCCCCTTGTATTCCCCATCACCTGGGGGTGATTGGGGCGTGGAATAGGGCTTTTCCTCATGGTTCATCATTTTTGGGGTTGATTTTATATCGCGGTCGTAGAAAGGGCTGTGTTCTTCAGGAACACGGTGTATCGTGTGGGCACGTTCATCAGAGAGATGAACAGTAAGGCAGTTAGGGTCACGGTCAATGGGACCACCGTGTTCAGGGTCGCGGTTGCTAGGTTCGCTACGTTAACATGCCATCATGGCTAAGGCACCCACTGTGCCAATGGTCTAACGCGGTCAAGGGACAAGGTGCGACTATGGTCACGGCCCTCAGGGAGACTACGTTGCCCTACTATGGCAGCCATCGGAGTGGTCGCGTCCTGTGATGATCGTGCCCCAGGTGGGGGTCACGTTCATGAACGCTCCCAGGGCGCGGTGCGTGTTCATGTGGGTGACAAGTCTTCCAGGCCAGAGGGTGGGAAGGCAGCCTGGCGTGCCTTCCTTGGCCCGTGTGCATCCCAAGCACCCCTTGGGGACTGTGACCATGTTTTTCAATGTCTAAAAATATCATGTTATCTCAATTAACATGTGCATGGGTCTTGGGGGTCCGGGTGACCCCACGTGTTCTGGGCTTCGGTATTTTCGTTAGATCCAGTGGCCATGAGATGGTATGAGTGTGGAGGGTCTTTCCCGCATCACGTGGGCTTCTCCAGATAGTGGTTTCTGTGTGGGCCATGTGAATGGCCTTGGACTGTGAGTCCAATTAACCAGCTTGGGGCTGGTGGTTTCCCGTCCATCCCTTAGATAAGGGATTAACCCGGCGGCTGGTGAGCTGTCTTGGAGATCATGTCACCGTGGTTTCATACCTAGGGATTAGGCTAGATTAACGGCGCTGTGCCATCACGTGCGACGGTCTTAATCCAAGTCTCGTGACTCAATGACCGTCAGGTTAGTAGGTCTAGTGGGCTATCCAGAGTCAGGTGGCTCCGAGCAACATGTTGCTCTGTGTTACTTGCGATGGGTGTGTGCGTGGTTTTCAGTGTTCACGTTTAGTGAGCCCTTATTGGGGACGAGATATTCTATTATTTCTTTAATTTATTTGGTTTTATCAGATTCATTAGGTTTATTGCGTAGGCGTGCCAATCACTAGGTGGCAATTTATTATGTGCTCGATCTGACTCAGTCAGACGAAAGTGAAGTCTGTGTCAGGACCGACAATCCATCATACCATAAAGGCTATGACGTTAATTACATCCTTCGGGAAGGGAGGAAGACCATTGATTAATTACCAAGATAGGGAATCGCCGGGGCTGAGTGGACGTACATACATATGCAACTAAAAAAAATGATGTTGTGCATTGCAGGCTTAAAATATACACCCAAGCATGCAGGGTAATTATATTTATTAACCTGACCCTTGGTACATGGCAGAGAACATTGGTCCCAAGACCACCATAATGCATAGTGAGAGCTTTCAACCGGATGTAATTCGGCATTCCCTAGGTTAACACTGCTCTCGTCATCCCCGGATCCTTTGCATGGGAATATTGATAAGGCCTCCATGAGTCACGCTTGAATCTTAGGTTCATTCCATCATGATCATTGGCTGACCCATGTCTTGGGCCTATAGCCCGCTATGCTTAACATGTTTTCCTCGGGATTTAATCTCGAGACATCTCTCGGTTGCCCCCCTTTGGCACTAGACATATATTAACGATGCCCAGGCGAGCCACGCCCCGATTATGGGAACCTCCCCCGTTATGTCCGCGGCTTGATTTTGCACCGGCCAAATAGACTCACCGATTCTCGATCACTCCGACTGAGGATTTAACCGAACGTTTTCATTTCTCTAAACAACAAATTTACCGTGTCCCGACATACATATGCTCCGATTTTTCGGCGATGATGGTGGCTTTTCCAAACCAGCCACCCGTCTGAACATGAAATGATTGATTTATGACCGAAATGGTTTCAAGTATCTTTCTACACCCCACTATGGGGAATTTTAATACTTTTCAATATGTCATTTACTCCTGTCAAAAAAAAATTGATCTTTAGGCCATGAGGTCCCTCTTCTTGGCGATTAATGAGAGGTTTTTTCCTCTCCGAAGAGATGTAATTAACGCCGTGACCTTTATGACACGGTGGGTCTCCAGTTCCGACCCGATACCCACAATCGTCTGATTAGTCAGACGGAGCGCACCTTTGGTTCCAGACCATCCCAGTCCCGCAGCTAGAACTATTTGTCACCTAGGTGACTGGCACGCCCTCGCACTTGATAAACTGATAAATCGATAAAACGATGAAAGAAACCTGATATTATTTTATCATCGAATTTTAGTGCGTCCAACAAGTTGGCACGCCCGGTGGGACCGATGATCCCGAATCGATATAACCACCGATATGAATGATATTTTTATCACCTCAAATTTTAGTGCGTCTAACATGTTGGCACGCCTAGTGGGATGGATAATCCTGAATCAAAAGAACGCCACAATATTTTCATACATGAATTTTAGTGCGTCCAACAAGTTGGCACACCCGGTGGGACTGGACCACCTCTCATCTTTTCGCCAAGAGTTGGGGCCTCATGGCCTCCTCCTAAAATTCTGACATCCTCAATTTTAAATTGCAGGGATGAACTTTCAGGAAACTAATGGCGGTCATGTTCGGACCTCTGGTGGTTGCAAGCCATGCTGAGCATGGCTATCTTGCGGTGCCGACCCAGTTCCGTGACTTCCCTCCCATGGTTGGCTTCCCCAACTTTCTGGGAGTCATGTTCGTGAACCTCCTGGAGGCCCAGGAGATAGAGCCAGTGGCCACTGCGGAGGCGGCACTCGAAGAAGCAAAGGTGGTGGGCTGCTGTGTCTGCCACATCAATATACGAAGGAAGCACACCTCGACTGCTAGAAGGGTAGCCAAGAAGAGCACCGGTGCATTACGAAGCCGACTCTCTACCCTAGGCAAATCCATACTCATCGGAGGCGTCCGAGTCTTCCTAAATGGCCGAAAGGCCAAGATCACGCCCGATAGGGCAATTCCAACTGTGCCAGTACACAACTCTCTTCAAGTGCTGGCCCGAGAGAAGCCAGACCATTGCAGGTCCGAATCAAGGGTGGGGTTGGCCCCAAAGCCAACCAAATTCAAGCATATTCGGGTGCCCAAGCGGATTCGGCCCAGGGCTCCAGCTTGGCCAGGCGAGGCGCCGCAGACCCTCGCTGAAGAAACCAGCCTAGATAAGGCTGTGACGGTCACCACCATCAATGTAATCACGATTGAAGATGATGGTGGGAGGCCATCCTCATCATCTAAAGAAGCCCAGCTGAAGAAAGAGGTGTCACCCTCAATCCGTCTATGCATGACCCTGTGGTACTGATGCTGTTGCAAGAATACCGACAGGAGATTGAAACATTGAAGAAGTAATTAAATGAAAAGAATGCATAGGCGTCTACTTCCAGGTGGGCTGAAGTCCCTCCTGAGACACCGGGAAACAATGGCCAAATCCTCGAAGCTTCGCCACAGGTGACCGCATTTTAGCCAGCGACTAGCTACACAGGAGGCACTCCCTTCCAGTAGTAACATACCACTTCGACGCAACCCCTAGTTATCCCATAGTAGGGGATTGCTGCTGTACCTCAGGCAATAGTAGCGACGCTGCAAATGCAGCAGGCCCACTTCTGCCCAGGCCCAGTCGACCAGGTGATGGCAAATAAGATAATCATAGAATAGGTGATTGAAAAGAAGCTGGCCAACAGAGGCAACAATGATTATGCCACTTTCGATGTGTACAAGGTACCTTACCCGGTCCATCACGTGGCTAAAAGGCTACCTCCCAGTGTCAATAAACCATCGAAGTTCGAGAAGTTTAATGGAAAAGGTTCACCGAAAGAGCACATAGCTTATTACGTCAACATAATGGGCGACCTGGCAGCTGACGAATCCTACCTACTCAAGTTTTTCGGGTCCTCCCTCATGGGACTTGCTTTTGAGTGGTATTCAAACTTACCGGCCGGGTCTATCAATGACTGGCCAGATATGCATCGAAAGTTTTGGGAATGATTCCACGTTGCTGAAAGAGAAATAACCATGGCCGCATTATATGCCTCCAAATAGAGAAGTGATGAGATGGCCTTAGCGTATATTAAGAGATGGTAGGATCTCAGCATGAGATGTAGGCGGCCGCTACACCAAGAAGATGCAGTGTAAATCTGCAAATAAAATTTGATGTGGGGGATCCTCGAAAGGATGATTGGAATTGAAATCAAGTCTTTTGACTAATTGAACAATATGGTGGCGAAAATCGAGGCTTTCCTCTCCTCTGCCCCTGTGGCTTCAAGCCAGAAGACCAAATCAGCTGATAAGTGGCCCGTGCCCGAAGAAGTCCATACAGTCGACTTCGGGGCGTTCGAGCGACAAAGAGATAAAGATAAAGGCATCACCAACCCTTTTCCGGCCGAGCTTGCTGAACAACAATAAGGGCCTCCCTTGCAGGCCAAAATGATGAAGTCTTACTCCTTGCCTAAGGATAAGACCCGGCTCTTGTTTATAAGACAGTAAATAATTACTATATTTGATCAGGATTGCTAAATTAGCACAAATAAAATTACATTTTCTATAACAAATTAAAACTAGCTACAACAGCTAATAGAGTCTAGTCCAACGAAAGACAAGTACAGTCCAACATAAAAGGGAATGTACCCTCAAGTCGGGGGAAGCCCGACACTGACAAAGCTGGCCACTAAGAAGCATAAATAGCACCTCCAGACTACAAGGAAGAAGAGCAGCCACACCTGAAAAGTCAAGGGTAATCCTCGTGTCACTGGCTTAGTAGGGGTCCTGCAGATCCACAGCAAGAAACCAAAGCGGTAACAACAGTAACAACAACAAGAGCAACAACAGTAAGAACAACAGCAGCAGAAGTAACAACACAGAAGTAAAGAGGTAAAGTCATACCAAAGAAACCATGACTGTCGATAAAATCTTGACCCTCTACACTACTCTGAATCGGGAATGGCACAACTTCCCACACACCTGGTAGGGAGTTGCCAGACTAAACTCAAGAAACCCTGATTACATTGCCAGAACACGTCATGCTACAACAGATGTGTAGGCTCCACATAACACTAACCAAAACACCGGCGCACACACGATCTCACCATCGTGTCCACTACACAAGCCACGGTAAAGCCACACAAAGGCTACCCGAAGCACTACGTCAACCATGATGAAGAACAGGTCACAAAGCCACAAGTCACGTGTCATATGACAGAAGCCCCCCCTCACTAGAAGCAAAGCCAGATGCGTCTATTGATGTCTTACACTGTTCCTCAAGCGTCTCACACTCGCCTTGAACATGGTGACTGAGACACTGTACCAAGTGCAAGGAATAATAGTAACGAGAGACTAGTCAGGGTCACGCTTGTCGGCGCTCATCCAAACGCCCCTGACCACATGTGCACACACAAGCCCCATGCCTTGAGCCAGGCCTCTAGCTAGTTTTCTCCCCCAATAGGAAGCTACTGCGAAGCAAGGGAGCCCACAAAAACTAGCCTAAAAATCGTATCTCGGGAACTTGCCCCGCCACCACTCCCAGGTGGGACGATACCTAGTGTCGTCAGGCTACGACTAGTGGAGGCTTACTAGACACAGAGACTCAAAATAGAAGCATCAAAGTACAGACAGGGTAAGCACTCACCTGTCGTACATACAATGAAGCACAAGGTAGTACATAGAATTACCGCCAAACTCACGATAGACAACTAGACCTACACACAATGATCCTTAAGTCACACGACTCAGTTCAAGATCGTCGCACATCATGGCAACACACCGTTAATCAGCCTAGTCCCTAAGCCAAAAATATGATAAAACACAAGTCCTCACCCCCTAGGTTGCACATAGGACTCGCGAGTCCGTATAACACAAGTCATGGAACATGAGGGAGCATCAAACTCTCAGACCAGATAAGCATGCAAACCGAGATAAGATGATACCTCCATGCCCCTAAAATCAGAGTCTCGATCCGTACCAGATACTTGAGACAGTCACGAGGTCACGTGTCAACCACAGGGTTACAACCAGGTTGACCAGAAACCATAATGACCCTCGAAATCACACAAAACACTACTCGATATCATGGCACTTCCGAACACCCTATAACACGGTTACAACCCTTACAGGACGTCCACAACATCCACGTATAATAGGCTAACCACGGGGTCGAAGTCAAGCCAATGAACATGAAGAAAACACAAAACACTGCTCAGGATGAGACCACTCTTTCGGGATCCCTCGACACGCCGATCTGACTCTCACGGAACACCCAAGACATCCGTCGAGTCAAACGCCAACAAGGCATTGAATACTAGGTTCACCGGAACCCGAGACAACTCGCATAAAACCTGAAAATAGAAGATATGAACGCGGTGCACACCTGCGTCGTGATGATGAACACCTCCAAAGGATGCGTCGTGATGTCAGCAGAATGCGTCCAACCCTTATTGTGCGTCAACACGTTGACACGACACAAGCTAGGGTCACGTTAAGATGCAGCCATAGCCTACAACACGTTAATCAAAGAACTCGGTGGAGACCTTGAGCGCATTCTTCAAGATCGCATTGGAGACCTCAAGCACATTCTCCAGGATCGTGTCCAACACTTGGACTGCATCCCTTACCACCTCACCGCCCCACTGTTCATCTTCTTAGATGAACGCGGTCGCACGATATAGCGCGTTAATAGACGCACCCCGTGGGAGCTCCGCGTTACCATGTTGAACCCAAAAATTAGGAAAATTAGTGGAAAACCCTATTCCAGGTCCCAATCGTCTCCAGAACGACGGGGATACATCAGAAATCACATTTCTATCCTTCCACAACTGGAAGGGATCAAACCACGGACAAAATGACACGATATGGGTGATTTTCCACAAATCAACCCAAAACGACTCACGAGAAAAATTGGACTCGTGTCGGCCCCAAATCACGACCAATCGCAACGAAACAGCGGGGATGGCATCCAGACATGCTAGCGGTTTGAATGAGACCATTCAAATTGAAAACCATCGCCTGAAATTGCGAGCACGACTCAGAACACAAAACATGCTATAATTCCCCAAAAATGAAAAACCCACTCAAACTCACACGAATCAGCATGAAATTCCAGGTGAAAGTTTAACGGAAGGTAAGGAATCTATCCCCCTACCTCGTTCACCGACCACCCGAGCTAAAATGCCAACACCATCACATGAACCCATGCCGTGATGCTATGAATCCACCGAGGGATCGCGCCAATGCCACACTCCATCTTTCGCATCTTCACGCTCCACGACACCTCCACGTCATCGCCACCTCATCCCCGGGGCCTTCTCCGTCTCCAGCCAGAGCAGAGGGGAAAAGAGGAGAGAGAACAGAGAGGAGAGAATGAGAGAACGTGAGGGAAGAGAGCGGGGGTTAAGGAATAAAAAGAAAAGAAAATTATGTAAATTTTTTAAAATCTGATTTTTAGCCCAAAATTTCATAAACTCATAAAAATATGAAAAAATAGCCTATGCATTTCTCAAAAAGAGCACAACGCGTCCGCAGCATGAAATTTTTATATTGTTCCTGAACATCAGGTGGGAGGTCAGCTCCGATCTTGACTCCTAGGGCCGGGTCATCCTTGACGAAGACCATTAACAACTCGCCGCCTAGCTCGGACGTTGTCGGTCCTTCCTCGGTTCCCTTAATCCCTTTGCTCTTCCCTTCCGACCTTATGGCTTCAACCAAGATTATGTAGCACCTTCTGGCCATTGCCTGGTTACCTCGGACCTCCCCCACGCCATTTTTGGTGGGGAACTTTATTTTTTGGTGATAGGTAGAGGGCACCACCTTCGGTCGGCTGAGGAGGCCTCGGCCGAAGATGGCGTTATAAGCCGTCATTCCTTTAATCATGATGAAGTCCACCATAACCGTAACAGTTTTGGGCGGGGTGCCGATGGTGGCCGGTAGGCTCAGGGCTCCCTCGAGATAAGTTGCCTGGCTGTTGAACCCACAGAGGGGGGTTCGAATCGGGCAGAGTCTAGACAGATTCTCACCCATCTTGAGGAAACACACGTAAGAAAGTACATCAGGGGCACTGCCATTGTCAACTAAGATCCTATCTACATTATAATGATTTATTGTAGCTGATACAACTAGGGCGTCATCGTGCGGTGTTGTTAAAGGTCTTGGTCAGAAAATACCAAGGCCTGCTGCTCGCTCGCCTGTGGGGCTTTGGGGGAGCTCAGAGGGCTGAATCACCCGCTCGGCATGACGCTTCCTTCCTCGGCTACTATTTCCACCTGATGCCACGCTGCCAGCAATGACGTTGATGTGGACTTCGTGGGGGATATTGTCAATCTCTTCGGGCACCGTGGCATCCTTCTTGTGCTCGAACATGTACCGAGATAAGTGCCCCTGGCAGACGAGGCACTCAATCTCATCCTGGAGCTGATGACAGCCGCCGGTGTGGTGTCCGTGGTCACTGTGGAATAGACAATGCTTTCCATAGTTGCGGTGTTTCACCTTCATAGGCTCAGGTTGCTGGAGAAGGCCTGAGCCCTTAATGTCTTCGTAAATTTCATAGACGGGGGCGGTCAGGGGAGTGTACTGCTCGTACCTCCAAGAGGGCTCTTTATGGTCCCCGTCCCAATTTTGCCTCTTTCCTTGTCCAGAGCCTTGCTCGGACTGTCGCTTCTTGTCCCCCTCTTGACCCGAGCCCATTGTGCTATGGCAGGCACTGAGGACTTCCTCGCATTTTGCATGACGTAGGGCCAGGGTCACTAGCTCGGCGAGGGAAGTAGGGGGATGAAGGACCAACTCGCGCTGGAGGTTCTCGTCGCGGGTGCCCCCAATCAGTGTGGTGATGGCCGTGGCAACATCTAGGCGGGGGATGCGTAGAGCCTCCGATTTAAATCAGTTAATATAGGCCCAGACCCTCTCCCCCTGTTCCTGTTTGAGGGCCAATAATCATGCTACTGACCAGGGAGGACCACTACCGGCGAAGCTTTCCTTAAATACTCGCCTGAATTGTAGGAAGTCGCGGATGCTACCAGGGGCGAGGGCTTGGAACCAAGCCTGAGCACCCTGGACCAAGGTGGTCATGAACGCTCGACATTTGATGGGGTCGAATGCCCCATGAAGGGTCATGAGGGCATCAAAGCTATCATCGTGGTCGGTCGGGTCTCCCTGGCCATCATATGACTTGATGGTCAAGAGCGAGATCTTGGGAGAGATCTCGACCTTCAACACATGGTCGAAGAATGGGGATTGCTCCTCGTCCTCCATGGTAGAGGTCTTTTGTAGGGCACAGAGGGCATGCTCTTTCTCTGCAAAATGCCTTTCAAAGTCTCACAGTCGGAGGGACAACTCCGGTTGTCTTTGGTCCGAGGGGTTGTGGGGGTGTTCCTACAGGCTGCCTCGGTGACCCTCAAGGGCCTCGATCTCCGGGAGCGACCAATGGGATCTGAATTTCTCCCTCCTCGGGGTAGAGGAGGCTTCTTGCTCTGAGGGAGGAGCATGCGAAGGTCCTCCTGACTGGTTGCAGATTAACCGCCACCCCTGGAGGGTGAAACGGCCTCCTGCGGTTTGCAGGGAAGCATCTCCATGGGGGGGGCTCTCCCGGGGAAGGCGCGACCTCTCCTCCCTGCCCACCTGGGTCCTCATTAGACCAATGAGGCTGTCTAATTTTGCGTTGAGGGTTTGGAGAGCGTCCGTGTTCTCGATGGGGGGTTGCCCCTCTACCGCGGGTGGGAGCATTCCGTGGGTTGGGTTGCTAGCGTGAGACGGGGTGTTCCCAATAGGATGGGAAGGTGCGCCTTCCTCCATCGCCACGATTTTTCCTTTGTCACCGACGGTCCTCCTACTGGAGCTTCTTCGCACCATGTTAGCTCTTTGTCCATTTCCTACAGATGGTGCCAAATGAAGAGGCGTAATTCTACGCTATCCCTGAGCTGAGGATGATGACCACGATTGTGAGAACTGCAAGAACAAAAATGAATCAAGGGGACCTAGGGATGGATCCCCGGGGAAAACCCTCTGATGCTTAAGTCAGCAAAGATGGTAGATCTCTGATGCGAAGTAGAGAGGTGAGGAGGAGATGGGGCACGAGGTTCCTCTCCACCAAGTGGTGAAGTGGCTTTTGCTTAGGGTTAGTGCTGCTTAGATGCGCTTACCTCTCACCGGAGGGCCTCCCAGGTTTATATAGCGACCTTATGGTAATGTAAGAGCCCTGTGAGTCATGGAGTTTCAAGGGAGGTTACGTCCTCTTCATTGGTTCTTTATGACCCAGGACTCTTGATTTTCGTTATCCTCTTGATTCTCCAACTTGTAAAGGGCACGTAACGGTCACATAGATAAGCTTCCATCAGTTGGTCTGAGCATGGAACCTTGGCTCAAGGGGGTCTCCCGAGTGATAGGCACTAGGCTTGGGTAGGATGCAAGGTCTGAAGGGACTTTTCCGATCGATCAGACGCTCAGACTTCCAAACCCATAGGTCACCTAGGAAGCGCTTGATCCGAGTGGGTTATTTGGCTTGAAGCTAGTGGGCCCCGAGAAGGGCTATCACTATAAAGAACTGAGCCTCGTTTGGTCTGGTGGGATCTTGTTTGGCTTGTCGGCTTGATCTGTCAACTCGAATGTCGATGGTTAAGAAGCTGTCGACTTAGAAGCCGATAATTAGGAAGCTGTTGGTTTAGAGCCAATGGTTGGAAAGCTGTTGGCATGAGAGCCAATAATTGGGAAGCTGTCGGCTAGGATGTTGATGATTGAATAGCTGTCGGCTCAGGGGTCGATGATTGAAAAGTTGTTGACATGAGAGCCAATAATTGGGAAGCTGTTGGCATAAGAGACAATGATTGAAAAGCTGTCGGCTCGGAGGTCGATGATCGAATAGCTGTCGGCTCAGGGGCCGATGCTTAAAAAGCTGTCGGCTTGGAGGCCGATGATTGGAAAGCTGTTGGCATGAGAGCCAATAATTAGGAAGCTGTCGGCTTAGATGCTGATGATTGAATAGTTACCGACCGAGGGGCCGATAATTGAATAGCTATCAGCTCGGGGCTGATGATTGGAAAGTTGTTGGCATGAGAGCCAATAATTAGGAAGCTGTTGGCTTGGATGCCGATGCTTGAATAGCTGTCAGCCCAGGGACAGATAATTGAATAGCTATCGGCTTGAAGCCTCGATGGCTGAATATTTATCGACTTGGACGAGAGGTCGTAACGCCGACCACAAGAAAGGGTCTCTTTTTGGGGGGGGGGGCGAAAGCCAAAGGGAGGACACTTGTCGGCTTGGACGAAAGGTCATGACGCCGACCACAAGAAAGGTCTCGTAGTTTTTTTGTTGAGTGGCCAAAGGCCAAAAGGAGGACACTTATCGGCTCGGAAAGAAGGTCATGATGTCGACCACATGAAGGGTCTTCGTGTGTTTTTTTCTGGTGGCTGAAGGCCGAAGGTGAAGTATTTGGTAGTTAGGACGAAAGGTCGTGAGGCCGACCACACGAAAGTAGCATCAACATCTTCCTCCAGATGGGTACATTGATTATCTTGACTCCATCCTCTGCTGCATTCCTTGTTCTTTTTCTTTCTTCCCCTTTTCGCGTAGGTGGGTGTGGAGGCCATACTTGCATTGAAATTTTTAGGAGAGGCAAGTGCGACGACCATGCTTGTCTCGTGATTCTCTTTCTTTTCTTCCCTTCTTTTCTTATTTTTCTTTTGAGGCCTCCCAGACAGGGAGAATAGAGTCTGTTGCTCTCGTCAACTTGACTACCTTGGTCGCCTCTTCGAGGCTTCGGGGGCTCCCATGGTCAGAATGACTGGCTCACATCTCTTTTCATGGAGCCAGCTGCCACGACTCGCCTTTTTATCTTTCATTCCTTTGTTGCACAGAGCATGTAAAGGGGGGCCTTCTAGACCTAGCCTCAGGCATCCTTCGTGGCCCATTCGCCTGACGTAACATTCATGGTGGATCTTGTAACTCTTGGTGGGACTTGAGTATGCCCACGTAATTTCACTCTTAATGTCCCCAGACTGGGAGGTATTCTTCCTCAGGTGCCCCCAAGTTGGGGTGTATTCCCTCTTCGTGTGCCCCCAAACTAGGGTGTAGCTTTTCTTCATCTTCCCCCTAGGTCGGGGGATATGCCTCTTTGCTTCTGTGCCCCCAGGCGAGGTGCATCTTTATGGCTTCTATGCCCCTAGGCGGGGTGTACGTTTCTTCTTCAAACGCCCCTAAGCTAGGGTGTACATTGCTTCACATGCCCCAAGTTGGGGTACAACTCTTCTTTCTTATGCCTTCATGCCCCCAGGTCGGGGTATGCTTTCATGTGCCCCCAGAATGGGGTGCCTGCTGCTTCATATGCCCCCAAATCGGGGTAACTCATTACCTTTTGCCTTCCTGTCCCCAGACTGGGACGTACGCCTTTTCGCTTCCACTTCAAACGGAGTGAATGAAGTCACGTCATTATCGTTGGATGTGGCTAGTCCCTTAAAGCCACTCTCTCTTGAGTTCGTGCTCCCTGGTGAAGGTGAGTGATATTGTGCTTCTTCAGGATGGCGAAGGACGCTCCCATATTCTCCCGTGCCTAGCGACATGGTGGGAAGCCGAAGCTTCATCTTGATTCGCCTTCATCGGCACAAAATATATTTCTTCATCTTCTTCTTCCGATGTCTGAACCCCGCCAGGTGAGGCTGACAGGGTGTTACAAGAGAATGCAGTGTGTTTTCTATCATTCTTTGAATTCTTCCCCCTTCCTTTTATGGTGGGCGTTTGCCCCCAGTGTGGGAGGCCTTGTGTGTTTGACCTTCTTGCCTCTCCTTCAGCTCCTTGTGCCAACTCTTGGCTGTTAGTTGTCCTTCTAATGACTGTTCGGAGGACTATTGTAGGGGGTGGAGTGGGCCGGGCCATGGCACCATGATTTTGAACCCCTAGAGCTAGTCGAGGTGCCGGCATTCTTCTTACTTTTGTTAGCGATGTTTGTCATTTTCCTTGCTCCCTTTCGGACGTCGGGATGTACGCTTTGGAAGTGTGTCGGCTACAAGCCTCTGATGATTCTTCAGGCGGCTCATTTACAATTCTCCTCTTCGGATTAGCCATTCAACAGCATCCTTGAATGGGTAGCGATCTCCAATAGAGTGCCCGATCATCCTTGAAGCGGGAGCTAGGTCTTTGCCATCGCCTTCAGTGGTGATTACATTCACCTTTATTGTGATCAAGTTTGCACTGGGTTCTTCAATGTGGGCTTGGGCCATATCAACCGCCACCCCTGGTTTCACGGTAGTGGGTTCTTCCCCTTGAGTGAGCCTAGCGGCTTCATCATAATTCGGGGGCGAAGCCTCATAGCAGCTGACCACTCCAGTCGTGTTGCAAGCGAAGGCTCGAATGCCTCCATTCTTCTTCATCTTTCTAATGGATGGTCTTCGAAAGGTAGCCAGTTTCTCGAAGACCGAGATGCTTGCCCCCAGCTTGATGTGGTGGGACACCTTCCTCGGTTGGGCCTGAATAGCCGATGCCATCGAGGGAAAAATTGGGGCTGCCATCTCAACCCGTGCATCTTCCTTCGGTCCTACTTGACGGACCCTCACAAGTTCTTCCCGGAAGGCGGGGGTGAGTTTCTCTTCAAATGCCCCTAAGCCGGGGGGGGTAGCTTCTTTTTTTTTCAGTGATCTATTCATCCCCCCCTTCTAGATCACATGCTCGGTGTCTATCAATAGTTGTCGTAACCCATAGCCCCTAGAGCTCAACGGGCAGAGGCTCGGAGACTTAGAGCCCAGGAATTAAATGATGTCGTGTCGGAGGATGAGTTTGATGGTTATGGGAGAGCCTCTATCACTCGTCATGGTTCGAGGCCTAACATCAAGCGTGGGCACAGCTATGAGAGTGAGCCGAGGTAGTTCCGTGATAATGATGATGATGAGCACGTTCTTCAGAACTTGCAGGTTGATGCCCCTAGTTTTGATCGATCTTTAGAACCCAAGGATTATCTTGACTAGGAGGCCGACATAGATTGCTATTTTGAGTGGTATGATATGTTCAACCACCAGTGGGTCTATTTCACCAATATGAAGCTATTAGGGTAGGATCAAGCCTACTGGATGAATGTTCAGAGCTTGCGCATGCAGTGACATTAGGATCCAATTGAGACGTGGGAGGAGATGAAGATGAAGCTGAGAGAAAATATCTCCCCACCACTTATCGACAACAACTCATCGATAGATGGTAGAGTCTTACACAGGGGAATAGGTCTACGTCTGTGTACCTCAGGGAGTTTGATGAGTATCTCTTGAGATGTGGGGTCTGGGAGGAAAGCACGATGACCATTTCTCGTTTCTGGAGAGGTCTGTGGCTTAGCTATCAATGCGAGTTGTTCCACTGCAATGTGACCACCCTGGACTATGCTTACTAGGTCGCGCTAGAGATGGAGCGGTTTGAGTCCTCCCAATAGCAGGGTCTACATTCTAGTGAGGGTTGAGCCCTGGAGCTCATCTAGCCCTTAGTCAAGGGGACCGGTGGCTCTACCACAGGAACACGCGTAGTTGGACCCTTCTGCCCCGAGGCCTCATCCTCCTCTTCTGAGGGAGCCTCCCCCTGGCCCCAAGCCACCCACACCCTCCACTTGCCCCCAACCACCTACACCTTCTGTTGGCCCCCAGTTGCCTACACCCCCTGTCCATCGGGATGAGATGGGAAAGGGATCGCTTGTCGGAGAGTCTTCTCAGGGTAGTGGGTCACGCTAGTAGTGCTATCACTGTGTCAAGTTTGGCCATTTTGCTGGCCAGTGTCCCGCTCGCTACTTGGTTATAGGGACACGTAGGTTGGAGGAGCCCCATCCGAGCTTGTGTCAGTCAATTATGAGGCCAGACAGGATCTGGCGTATGAGTTTCTATCTAAGATTGAGGAGATTGAGGTTAGTCAGAAGGATCACATTGATACCTAGGATCCCGAGGGAGTCCAGCTTGGAGTAGTTAGATGTGTCTTTGCTCATCCCTAGGAGAGCGACGATTGGCATCGGACCACCATTTTTTACACCTACTATAGATTGGGAGGGAAGGTGTGTAAGGTCATTATTAACAGTCGAAGTTGCATCAATGAAATTTCCATGGGTACCATTTCACGTCTTGGGCTGACTTCGGTGGATCATCCTTGCCCATATCGTGTGTCATGGGTGGATACTATATCCATCCCGGCCAAGTTGCGGTGTCTAGTGCCACTTCAGATCCATGCATACCGAGAAGAGATTTGGTGTGACGTCCTACCCATCGAAGTAGGTAGTATCATTTTGGGTAAGTTGTGGTTCTTTGATAGGGATGCCACACTTCCTGGCCGGTCGAACACTGCTACTTTAGATCATGATGACCATCGCATCACTCTCCACCCATCTAAGCCCAAAAGTCTAGCCATTTAGGGTCCCTCCAAACCTAGCACTCTGTCCCCCTCTCGCATGCCACCCTGGGTTGGTACCTCCTAGCCCACTGGCACCCCATCTCTGGCGACTACCTCTCAGCCCACTCATGATACACGAGAGATTCCTAGCTGAGGACTTTGATGTTGATTAGCCCCCGAGAGTTTGAGTGCGAGTTTGGTAGAGAGAGTATTATCTTTGCGATAGTGGTCTGCAAGGTAGCAAGAGAGGTCAAGGGCGAGCACCCACCTAAGGTTGCAACTATTTTGCATGAGTTTGGGGATGTTTTCCCGGAGGACCTCCCTGAAGGTCTTCCACCTCTGTGTGACATTCAGCATGCCATCGACTTGATTCCAGGGTCTTCTTTGCCAAACCTACCCCATTACCATATGAGTCCAGCTAATCACACCGAGTTACAATGGCAAGTTGATGTTGATGCAGGATGACGCGGGGACAAGGGGGATGGACAATGCAGCCAAAGGCAATGCAATGCAATGACTCAAGACAGACTCGCTAACCTGAAATGAAAATGCGGTCAGCAAGACATGCTTTAAGGAGTGGCCAAAGGTGCGACTCCAGTGAGAACCCTTATGGGTGACACATCCCAAAACAAGAAGTATGGCCTCATGGCCATCCCCGGCGAGGGAAATGTGGGGATCATGGCAGTAGAGGAACTACTAGCGTCAAGGGTAGTCTAGCTCATGCTCGTAGCTCGGCTGGAGCCTACAAGATGGGGTTCACTCGATTACAACAATGGTGGTTTATCAGCATGGGCTAGGAACTTATCCACCCGTAGCAGCGACAAATATGAATGTATACGGAATAAGCAAAGTACCATAGCAAGGAAAGAGCATGTACCTCCATGCTTAGTGTGTGGGGAAGAACCCAGACTGACCCTCAAAGTCTCGATACATAGAATATGAGATAGCATATGGAGTTCAGATCACTGCTCACTCAATGTAGGGAGGTAATAGGCTACAAACACACTCCGGGATTGAAATGATGGGTTGGCGGGAGCTCTCAGGGAAGCCTCGGATAGAGATGCGGTTGTTGGTTGGCGTGTCTGTAGGTCTGCTCGAACTGGACTGGTCATGGACTGGTGGGCAGATCTGAGTCGATGTAAGGGAATGTGCGGTGCTAACTCTGCAAGTGTGATGACCTGGATCCCAGATACCAGATATACCTGATAGAACTATCGAATACACCTGATACCACTTGGAACCTGCGAGGCCTCCCAAGAGCGGTAAAGCTCCTAAAGGGATAAAAGGACTGTCGTGTAGTACATTGAACTGACAGATATAATCATCGTAGCACCTCTTAAAAAAAATGGCCCCCTTTTAAGCTCAAAATGGCAAGGCAACCCACAGGGCTCAAATACCCATTGGAATTTGGATACCAGCTCTAATGGGCAGGATGACGCCAGTGGCGATGGAGGATCCCAACGGTTAAAGCCATGGAGAGGGACGTACCGGTTACCGATCTCAGGGGGGCTACTAGCCCTATCGAGTGGGATATGAGAAGAGGGATAAAACTTCGAGGAGACATTCTCCAGGGGGCTGGCCTCCGAGCCATACCCATAGAACTAGGTAAGCCCTGAGCCTCTTCCTAGGGAAGCTCACTCGGGTGTTCCTACAGAGAATACCAAGTGACTATTCTAGAGGATGAAAGGGGAGACAGACCCGTTGAGGGAGCTTAACGCATTCAGAACCGTTCTATAGAAATGCAGAACTACAAAAGAGCAATTTACGCTAACAATAGTGCAACATGTGTATTAACATGACTAATCCAAAGGTTTCCTTTCATTCTCTACAAAAGTGCCAGAGGAGGCACATATATTACGTAAGGGAGAGGAGAACAAAAGAAGAAGAACAAGACCAAAAATAAAATTGCAACAGGGGGGATGAAGCATGGGCTCCTCCTCCCAACCCTCACGTCTTTTCCTCTCTGCTCCCTCGTCTTCCTTTTTTCTTCTCTTCTCATGGGTTCTCTTCTTCACACTTCAACTCCTCTGAAAGAATAGCCTCCAGGGAGCCAGGAGTCCACCCCTTTGCACTTGGACCTTGCGTCCTTTTTAAAGGAGTGGACGCGAACCCCTTCGAGTCCCCAGTTTCTTCCTCTTGTCCTCCTCCCTGTCGGATGCTATAGATGCCTGTGCGTAGGGGAAGCGCAGAGGGTAGCGGGGGTGTCTTCCCAAAATTGGCCAGTGCTGGCCGACGCGACATCGATGCCATCTATAGGGGCTTGTAGCTTCATAATGGTATTCCAACTTTGCCATTTATGGGTGCTTGAGGCGACCTGGCGAGCCTTCTTGGTGGTCTGCCAGTGAGAAACCATCAGATAGGGAGGCAGGTAGCCTACCATGTAGGAGGACACTCGAAGGTCCATCGGGTCTAGGGCGTGGCTGTCGGATGGGGATGGTTGGGGCCCCACCGGTTCAGGGGGTAGCCTCCAGATGGGGGCATGGAGCCCCGCTCGATCACCTCTCTTATTTTTTTTACCTTGTTTGTTGCTATTTGTTTTTTATTTTGTCTTCTTCTGGCACTGTATGGGTTGCCAAGGTGTCACCGTATGGGGGGTTGGGGTCCCGCCAGTTCAAGAGGGGTAGCTGCCTGATCGCTCTACCCCCTCCCCTTTTCTTTTCTCATTTTTCTTTTTCTTTTGTTCCTTCACCTACTACTGGATCAATCGGGGGAGGCCGCGGTTCACTCCCACCCCCTTTTCTTTTCTTCTTTCCTTTCTTCTTTCTTCTTTTTTTTCTCTTCTCTCATTCATTCATTCCATTTTTCATCTTTTCTCTTTTATTTGTGTAATGCATCTGCATGTGGGTTGACGTAACTAGGGTTGCATCGACGCATCCAACCGATCACCTTAGATGGAAAAGGGCGTCTCCATGCATGCATCGACACACTCAATAGGGTGCGTCGATGCATCCTGATGATTGTCTTAGAAGGTAGCTTGCGTTCTTCTCGCGTGCGTCGACGCGGCCTATGGGACACGTCAATGCACCTCCTCCTTTCCTCCTTCATTGCCCTTGTTTGGTTTAGAGAGGCTTGGTGCTCTTGACGGTGAATTTCAGGTGTCCACAGGCCCATAACCCATAGGCTCTAGGATCGGCTAGGTAGTGGAGTATGGCATGTGCTCCCATGGTGAGCGTATGTCTTGGAGCTTTCAAAGTCGGTTGTGGAGGATTGCCTTTGGGTGAAAGGTTGTATTGACCGTGTGAATGGCCTTGGTTGCCATGCATTGGCAATTATATTATGCTACGTGGCACTATTGGAATTGAGAATCAGGGAGCTCAGTGGTGAGAATGATCAGATGAGGATGAGTATTGCATTAGTTTATCCCGTGTATTATGTTGCGTGGCTCAGGGTGGAGTCACTTTGAGATTGGTATTGAGGCAGGTCGTGGTCGTTGGGGCCAGTTGTATGGCCCAAGTGTGCGGTGCTCAGAGTCAAGCTTATGAGTTGACTGACCATGGTTGGTGTAGTTATTTCGAGGGTGGATTTGAGGAACGAGAGGTGTTGGTGTTGGCAATGAGATCATGTGAATGCCATGTTGAGTAGTCGAGAAGTTGCTGAAATTGTAAAGCGCCCTAATGATATGTGGTTTAGCATGCCAATGGTTTGTCGGGTGCACTTGGTGGTGCCACTGTCCAAACTGCAATGTTCCCTTGTCTTGGAAGGAGCTATGTAAGGGGACTTGGTGTGAATGGGCGCTAGGCGTTAGTCCTTTCTGGGAAGTCATCCAGGTAGAACTGTGGTGTTGGTTATGTGATTTGGACAATTTTGACGTAGAACGGGTATCTTCTCGACGAAAGAATCCCCTGGAGTGTGAATATGAGTCGGGAGCCCTCCTTTAGAAAGGAGTTTAGGGCGTCGTGCCCAGGATTGTTGTGGTTGAGGAGCTCGAGGTTTGCATGGGTGACCTCATTGTCCTTTCTTCTCTTGAGAAGCTGGAATTGGATGGATGGCCAGGGAGGACCTAGATGGTCTGAGAGGATCAGTTTGGTGGCCCTGCTGAAGAGCAGGAGAGGTTGTAGCCAGGGACTTCTGGTCGTTATGTGACCGATAGTTGATAAAGGGTTTTCTGTAGCTGGTGTCGGATTGACGAGTTGATCTTGGTGTGCTATAAGTTTTGGATCATGAAGTCCCATGCAGTTGTTTATAATGCATCCCTTACGTGGCCAGTGAGACAATGGTTTTGAACAGCTGTGACCTGATAGACTAAGTGGAAGGTGAGCGAGAAGGGGAGGGGTTGAATAGATCTCCCCCAATTTGATCAAACTTAAACTATTCAAAAACGCCACAGGCAATAGGAGCCAACAATTGAGAACAGGAGGACTACATTCGGTTTATGCCAGTGCAACGAAATCGGATTTATCCAGCTTAAACGGAAGGTCTAGACCGTGCCTCTCAGTTAAGACCTTGGAAGGCCATGGGCACCGAGTTAAGCATGTTCATTAATGCTGGGCTCACACCGACATAAGGATTTCGGGCTTCTCTGACTTAGACAAAAGGTCTAGGTCGTATCCCTTTGGCTGAGACCCTGAAAGGCCTAAGGCGCCGAGTTAAGGCTTTTGGTGGTTTATGTAAAGAGTTCCAAGATGCAATCTTGTTCCTTGTGGGGCATTGGTTTCAGTTGATCACCGAGTTGAGGAAGCGACGCATGGTACAACTTCAGATGTTTCCCATTGAGGGGTGGGAATTACACTTCTCCCCGATGGTTGACGATGACATAAGCACTGCCTTCATAAACTTTTTGGACCACGTACGGTCCTGTCCAAATTTCATTCAGCTTCGCCTTGGGGTTGGCCGCCATGACTTCTCTTCGCTTGACCATGACCAGGTCTCCTTTCTTAAATTCTCGCTCTTTGACGAGCTTATCGAAGGCACGAGTCATACGGGGCTAGTAGACCTATATGTTCTACTGGGCTTTGAACCGCTAACCTTCCAGATTGGAGAGCTCCTCCAGTCTTCTTTCTATATTGGCTTGGCCACCTTTGACCTGTTTGTGCTGGATCGCCACTCGCAATGAGGGTATCTCCAGTTCTATAGGGACGACCGCTTCTGAGACGTACACCAAGGAGAATGGTGAGCAACCTATCGGGGTCTTCTACACGGTGCGGTATGCCCACAGTGCGTCATACATTCTGTCTTCCCAATCCTTTTTGCTAGAGTTGATCGTCTTGGCAAGAAGTGCGCATAGTGTTTTTTTGAAGGCTTCTGCTAACCCGTTTGCCTGTGGATTATAGGGAGTGGACATCCTCCAATCAATCTTGAATTTATCAGCCAATCTATAGACCATCTGATTTCAGAAGTGACTCCCGTTGTCGGAGATAATTTGATCGGGCATGCCGAATCAGAATATGATATTTCGATAGACGAATATGGCTATGATTTCTCCCATCACTTTTCTTAGAGCCACAGTTTCCACCCAGCAGGAGAAGTAATTTGTCGCTGCTAGAATGTATTTGCATCCCGATGAAGACGTGGGTAATGAGCCCACGACATCAGTGCCCCATTGAGCGAAAGGCCAACTGGGGGCCGTCAGGTGTAAATCTATTGGGGGTCTTCTTGGGATCGCAGCATGTTGCTGGCATTTATGACATGACTTGGCATAGCTGCAATAGTCATTGAACATAGTTGTTCAGTAATATCCCAGCTTTTTTTTTTCAATTTTCATCTTTGGCCCAGCTTGATGAGCACTGGCTGATCCGGCATGAACTTCCTTCATGACCATCCAAGCCTCCTCCATGGATATACATCGAAGGAGCATCTTTTTTTTGGTGTCTGCCACAGTTCAAAATAGGGTTCCGTTTCTGACTTCATAAGGGTCTTTTGTTTTGATCAGTTTGATCCTTTCTTCCCTTTGCTTGGGCAATTCTTGGTGTTTAAACCACTTCATTAGGGGTTCTCTCCAGTTAGGAGAGTTAGTTGTTTCTGCTGTTGTAGCTTCATATTCTTCTTTGTCGCCCGACTCCTCTATCATGTTAGGAACCTGGCTCATGTTTATCACTATTATATTGAGAGATTCTCTGGGCGGGGCTACCAATGAGCTTGCTAACTTCGCCAGTGCATCTGCCTGGGCGTTCTGGCTTCGGCCGACATGGCCTATTACAATGAAGTAGAATCGCCCCATGAGCTTCTTCACCTTGGCGTAGTATGGGAGTAGACCGGGCTTCCGGACGTCGAACTCTCCTTGTATCTGCTTGACAATCAGCATCAGATCGCCAAATAGCTGCAGCATTCGGATCTCCATGTGGAGAGCTATCTGAAGACCGATGATCAGGACTTCATATTTTGCTTCATTGTTCGTGCACGATTTGTTGATCGAGCATGATGTATGTAGCACTTCTCCTTCTAGAGATTTGAGGACGATGCCTGCTCTGGTTCTTATCCTCGCATGCCCTGATTGGGATGTTTCAGTTCTGGATGCTCCGTCGAAGTATAACTGCCATATGGCTTGACGAACTTGGTCCACTTCTAAGGTTTCATCTTCCAGGAGCTCTGTGATTAGAGGTGAATTCTCAGGCACGGGGTGTGCTGTAAAGAAGTCAGCTATTGCTTGGCCCTTAATGGCCTTTAGCGACACATAAGTGATATCAAATTCCATTAGAATGATTGCCCATTTTCTCAGTTGCCCTTTTAGTGCTGACTGGGACAAGTGATATTTGACTAGATCGGCCCTTGATATCAGCTATATTTCATGCGAGAGCATGTAATGCCTCATTTTCTTGGCTACAAATACCAAGGCAAGGCAGACTTTCTCGATCAGGGTATATTTTTCTTCCGCCCCGACCAGTCTTTGACTAAGGTAACAAAGCGCCTGCTCCTTTCCCTCATTGTTATTTTAGGCCAGCATTGCCCCCAGTGAATATTCAGTGGCGGCTATGTAGAGAATCAACGGCCGTCCCTTGAGAGGTGCCACCAGCACTGTTGGGGTCTTCAAGTATTCCTTCAGCTGATCAAAAGCCTTCTGGCATTCTTGATTCCAGCCGAACGACACATCTTTCATCATTAACGTATGGAATGGCTGACATCGCTCGGACAGGTTGGAGATGAACCTACGGATGTAGGCTAATCGGCCCTACAATGACTACAGTTTCGTTAGGTTCTTCAGAGGCGACAGCTCCTGAATGGCCTTTATCTTGGAGGGTCTATTTCAATACCCCGATATTGGATGATGAAGCCCAGAAATTTCCCACTGGAGACGCCGAAGGTGCAATTCAACAGGTTCATCTTTAGCTCGTACTGCCAGAGCCTTTGGAATACAACCTTGAGGTCACTCAGGTGATCTCCTTTTTTTCTAGTCTTGACAACCAAGTCGTCGATGTAGCATTCAACCTTGTCATAGAGCAGTTCATCAAATATCTTGGTCATCGCCCTACTGCCTCCCCGGGGATCGATCCCCCCCCTTTGAATGAGGGTTTCAGTGCAGTCTTGAATCTCCCCACACTTTTTGGTAGGGTGAGATATTGTGGCATGATATTCACAGTATTTGGGGTGTGTTTTGTCTTCCTCTATATAGGTTGGTGGCGGGTCATGTGTCATGATCCGACCCTCTTCAAGGAGGATATGAAATATGCTCCTGGTATTCTCTTTTGGAAAGGAACATTGATGAGATGGCCTCCAACCGGGGTACCACAACACGGGCTTGGTTCCACTGGAGCCCCACTTCTTTTGCTCTCGGATCAGAGAATGTAAAAGCCACTGCCCAATAGCCCTCAATAGGTGGATGATAATGGTGGACCACGTTAACTGAGAGGGTAGACCTTTCCCAAGCATGAGGTTGAGGAGGGTCGACCAAAGGTCCTTTCATGGTAATGAGTTTATTTTGGATCATCTTCTCCAACTCATTTTTGAAGACATAGCAATTTTCAACCGTGTCCCAACAAACGATAGTACACAGTAATTGGGATCGTCCACTTTGTTGACTTCCTCCGGCTTCTTCGGCTCAGGCAAGGATATCAGCTTGTTCCTCATATAGAGATCAAAGAGCCTCTTGGTATGTTCTTTCTTAAAAGAGTAAGGGGTCTTAATGCTTTCGACCAACCTTGCGGTCGACGCCTTCCCCTCAGGTTTCTTGCCGGAATCTCTTGGCGGTGTTCCTTTGCCAGCTCCTGTTGTTGGGGAGAAGTCGACGACATTTGCCTCTTTCCCAATAGAGGTACGCTCTTTGGGCGCCTTAGTCTTGGAAGGTGTAAATGTAGGGTTGTCAGCGAAGAACATTTCAATCTCTACGACTACTGAATTTAGCTGGTCGAACCCTTTGATGTTTGCCCCCAAGAGTCTCTCACTGACTTCTGAGGATAAGCCTCTATGGCATATTGTTATGGCATCCTCCTATGCCGGGGATTGTCGCACCGCATACTGAGATCCCTCCAGCGTTTGATGAAGTGCAATGTCGTTTCTCCCCTCTTCTGCTTGAGCGAGCAAAGCTCGGCAAGAGATACTTTCCTTTCAGCTAGCTGGAACCGATCAATGAATTTCTTTTGTACATTGGCCCAGTCGGTGACGGAGTTGGGCTTCAACCTCGAGTACCATTGAAAGGCACTTCTGGTGAGAGAAGTTGTGAAATATTGGAGGAGATAAGATTCCTTAAGGGCTAAGTCGCCCATGGCTATCACATAGTAAGCTAAGTGCTCATGTGGCGACCCTTGCCCATTAAACTTCTGTAATTTCGGCGCCTTTGGGCAGTCCGACGGGAGTTTCTTGAACTGGTGATGAATAGGGTAGGGGACACTGTATACGTCGACAATGGGAATACTCTCGCCACGCTGGGCGAACTTATCTTCAACTGTCTTCTCTATCATGCGGTGTTGGGCGATAGCCTCTTTAGCTCCCACTGTCTGAGAGGATTGAACATTAGGTGGAGCTCGGAGTGGGTCAGCCCCTGCCTCGGCATAGGTGCTATGAGGGTGAACAGCCTGTCGACTGGCAATGACAGGATTAGGCAACTGTTGCTCTCGTCGAAAATCTTGATTGTGCATCGGCGTCTGAGGCCTTTGGACATTTGCATCCATTTGCCGCTTCATCTCCAACATGAGATTGGTCATCTTTATATGCTAACGTTGCATGGTTTCAAACTTAGCATTGCCGGACATTACTTGGAAGGCGGCCTTCGTCGGTGGTTCAAGCACCTGGTTGAAATAGGCGCCGTCGGGATGAACTGCCACTTCCCTGTGGACGCTCACAACCTCATCAAGATCTACTCCTTCCTGAGGTACGTTCTCTCCTTGATTTTGTAGTTGGTTCTGGATGGGTACCTAGTGTTGACCCTGGGAAGTTCCTACTTGGCCACTGAACTGGCTTTGAAGGTTTCTTCTGGCGGCATTCCTGGTATTGAGGTACACTGCATCCATGGCCAAGTTTTGATCATTTGGCCCAACAGGTTCATTTAAGTTGGCAGGGTTGCTTGTCAATTCCATAGGCTCCCTGCCAGAGGTGTAGCTGGTATAAATCTTCATATTGGCACCTGCTTCTGTCATTTGTACCACCCTCCGCCTTTTTGGTGGCTGAACTCTGAGGCGGGCGGTGCCCCCAATCTGTTAAAGACAGAGGATCGTTGTGGCATGATCTCTGCCAGCTTATCAAAGACTGAAACTCGCGCCGGTGGCGCCGGGGCGGCAGTAGTTCTCTTAACTCGAACAAGGTTCGAGCCTTGAAGTGCGAAATTGGGTTTGCAATAAACCCCTTTCCTATTTTGGCCCTGCGAGCGCTGTGGTTTGACATCTGAAGATGTCGTAACTGGTTGAGCTTGCATCTGCCCGGGCTTGGCGGCCCTAGCTTGCTTGATCACATGGGCCTCTTGTTTAGCGACCCAAATTTGTTTCATCTTTCGGGGGTGTTGTTCAACTGCCTTGCCCCCTTTAGAAGGCCTGGACTTCTTCTTATAGTCCGGGGTGTCCTTGCGTACCTTACGGATGAGCGAAAAATGATTGGAATTCGGTCTGGTCGGGACATGACTGACCCGCGGTGCGATGGGCCCGCCGTCGTTAAGGCGTACGCGGAGATCGCCAATCAATATGGTCTTGCCAGACCTTGAAGTCGCCGCTGCCAGCTTCCTGTTTTGACGGCGATGGTGTTGCCCCCATTTGGCGGGGACGGCGTCAGCCGAGATCACGTGGACCGAGAAGACTCAGCCCTGAGCTGGACGAGGCCTGATGGCCCCAGTTGTGACGGGCGCTGGTGCAGCGGACATAACCAAGGTTTCTTGGGTGGCCGGGACCACCCCCAAGGAAAAGGGGGACCCGACTACAACAGGGAAATCCCCGAATACGATCGGGGTAGCCAGATATCCGAATTTGGCGTGGGCGCTGACAACGAGAGGGTCATAAGTGACAGCCGTCATTTGAGCTTAGCAAAGAAAATTGAAATTTGGCTTTGCGACTTGGTGCCTCATCTCTTGTCACTCCTCACCTGCATGGAACAGCCCAGAGTCCTGCAACGCATGGTCTTTGGATAAATGGGCATTTATTTCATTTTCCACTAACACCTTTAATGGCGGCCTCATATTAGACCGTTGTATAAGGGTGGCGGCGCATTGAGTGACCGTTTATATGGCCAGAGTCCTACATCGGGCTACTTTTTGGATAAATGGGTGTTTATCTCATTTTTATTATTTTCCACCGACACTTGTCTGACGGTCTTTCAAAGGACCGTTTTATTTGTTTGGCGGCCTGTCGAAGGACCGTCTTATGACCGAGAGTCCTACGGTGGCAGATTCGGCTTGGTCTTCAGATAAATGGGGTTGTTTATCTTTCTAATTATTTTCCACTAGCACCTGAATGGCGGTCGCCAGATGGGCCATCTGATGAAGGTGACGGTCTATCGTCAGACCACGTTCCAGGGCCGAGATCTTTGCTTGAGCTGGCTTTCTCTCTCCACCCATGGACGAATGGGCTCTTTACTCCACTGTTTTCTCCACAGATTCTGAGCCAAATTGAGTGCCATTTGATCCTGGAGACTCCTGGGAATATTATCTATGATTTTTATTTAGAAAATAAAGGCTAATTTTTGTTGAAAACCCTTTAATTCGAGCTAGGTTTTCAAGGGTCTATAAATAGTACCCTTGGCTCAAGCTTGCGGGGGGGATTCCGAAGTTCACGTTGAGGTACTGACGCATTCTTGAGCGAAGTCCAGCTAGGGAGAAAGGCTATTCACATCCTCTAAGCCTTCAGTCCAGGGAGTAGTTGATTTCCGTTGTGTTTTGAGTCATAGTTTTAGTCATTTTGGTCACGTGTTAGTCATCTCATCACCATTCCTCTTCATTTCCCTCCACGTTTTTCACTGGCATTCTATCATCTTTCACCCTCCTATTTCTTTCCACACCCCATAGGGGTTAAAAAACCAACACCCCCAGGTATTTGCCCTTCCACTTATGCATTCCATTCGTCGTTTATATTTATAGATACCGCACTTCAATAAACTAATTTGGGTCATTTTCTTCGATTATTTGTATTATCTTGCAGGTCAGCAGGCGTTTCAACATGAGGCCCATCCCTCCTGGCCGGCCAAAAGGGGTGGAGGATTGAGTTCCCCGTCTCAGGATATGGAAGCTTCTGCAGCTCATCTCCGACCATTTAACAGGGATAGCGGACTTACTCAGACCATCTTTCCTCTACTCGCGGTTGATTGAAGACCGTCCAAGTTCCACACCTAGGCCTTCTTCCTGCGCTCTGCTTCAGTGCTGGCAGTGGCCTATCGCCTGGCCGTCTTCACCGTTCGGTGGCCGTCAGGAGGCCATCTTCTTCCTGCACCAGCACTGCATTGTCTGGCGAGTGTCTTCATCCACTTCCTTTTCCAAGGTACGTTGTGCGCCTCTCTTCGCACTAGTTACCTTGGTGGCGATCACGATCTGATAATGTGCGTGGGTGATTGATTCCATTGTGTTATTCATTTCTTTCCATGCTCTATTTAGCACCACATTGGTCACATCCATTCGCCCACACACCCTTCTTTAGAATTGGAGGAGAAAAGATATCTACACCAGCGTCGTTGTGTAGCCCGTTACCTCCCTGCATGGAGTGGGCTGTAAAATCTTTGTTGTAATTAAATTTTACCACTATACCGGGAGTTGCGGATCTTGGCCGGGACGTCTTCCCCACGCCCCGAGCATGGAGGTAGACTCGCCTCCCTATTTGTCTTACTTGCATGTTCCATATATGTCCTTAAGTCGCTACATGTGAGTTATTTTGATTCCTAGCTAGTTCAATTTTAATCACTGCTGTGAGAGTGAGTGCGTGACCCGTCCCGTGACTCGATCCCAGCATGAGTGTGAGCCGAATACCCTTGACTCACTGTCGATTTCTCAACCGCGCAGATCCACACGCTTCTCTTGCTAGGGATGAGTAGCGAGCTTGTGTTGAGTTAGTCGCGTCTTTGCTGGTCGTGTCTTCAATTTGGTCGCGTCATCACCTAGAGTCCCAGGTCTGCATCAAATTGGTACCGAGTCGCATCTCGTCCCGCATCAAATTGGTATCAGAGCTAAGTTGAGTGTAGGGTAGTCATCAGAGCAAAGTTGAGTCTAGAGAAGTCTTGTCTAAGGTGTTGCATTTTATTCCTGTATCTAATATATCAAAAGACATTACTGGAAAGATAGGTTAAACCTATTTGGACAGTAGCCTCCTTGCATGTGAGGATCTTCAGATCCCTATCTCCGCCACGTACCGGATATTGGTTAGAGTCTAGGTTTATATTTAAGTCTACTTTTTTCTTATTTGCATTATTGTGTAGGGTCAAGCTCAGTCCAAGTTCAAGTCATGATTGGTCCTAGTCCAATCCGAGGTCAGTCCGCCACTGTTTCCATATCACCATGAGTAACCACCTGGAGAGGTCCGATCTTCAACCTGCATCTATGGCTGAACGTTGGGGTTACACTTCTACCGTGTCATCTTTGGTTGATGTGTTCCAAGTCTTTATAGAGTGCATGGGTGATCGGGAAGGCCGTCTTAAGGGTTGGCCGTATAGGCCCACCTGGAGAGAGGCCAGTGTCCCGCCTACACCTATGGTGAAGCCGGTACCCATGGCTGATTCCCCAGACCACGCCCCTACAGATTCCCCTCTGGCTGACCCGACCCACATGTCAACAAGTGGTTTGATCCCACACCCTATCATTTCTACTGCCACTTTACCCAATGGGTTCACAACAGAACTCAATTTCATTTATATGGAGTCAGATAATTGAGTTTCTGTGGATATCGTTGAGTCCCTCTCCAAGACTGGCGAGATTGTCCACAAAGGTGATTTAGCCTTTGTCGAGTTCCAAAAGAAGTTTGGCTCCAATCTTTACTTCGATGGTGGATGGTGGAAAATCGGTGCGCTAGCTGGACCATTCATTATATTAGGGCGACTATGGCTTGAAGAGAGGAGTGCAACCTTTGACTCGGAGCGGAGGACCTGCACTTTACATCCTCCACATTTGCCCGACAAGTTCACATTCCACAACGTTTTGATAGTCGCATGATGCGAACACACTATCTTGCAAGAAGTTACAAGATATGACACACACACATACACTCACACTCGTGGGAAGCAAGAGCTTCCACAAAGGTGTAAGAACACCTTATGACACTTGGACACTCAAACACACACTCTTAGGTTAAATTGATCAAGTCATTAGGAAAGAGAACCAAATTTCTGCATCAAGGATTGCATTCTCATGTAGATTATGATGAGGACATCACATGCTACTCCTTATGGCTCGAGTCACCCACACATCCCTGAGGAAGCTCGACAGTAATTATCACATGTTATCTTTGTTTTGAGTCTTATTTACGTATTTTCTTTATTGAGTCGTGGTCATGAGTCTACTTTCCCTTGTCTTTTATTGATTGGGCCTTAGTATCCTAGTATGGGCCCATATTTGTTGCTTAGGATAGCAATGGTGATTTTGTCAAATGTCAAGGGTAGTCTTGTCTTGTAAAAAGTTGGGTGCCTATAAATAGGATCCAACCCCCCTCCATTTGGGACATTCATGAACGATATTTGAAATTCCTCTTTGAGAGAAATCTTCTCCCCTCCCTTTTTGCGGAGTGTGACTCTCCACCTCTCTTCCCCCCTCTCTCTCTACTCCCCCTCTCTCTAAGTCGCCTCCACCCTTCTCTCTCTACCTACCACCTCATCCTCTACACCACCTCCCCTAGACCACATCAACTGCCATATCATCTACCGCCTAATCCAACTCTTGGATTCCCCCCACCCTATTAACTCCTTCATTTAAGATCTCACCACCCCTTAGGGAGACTTTTCCACTTCCCCAAGCAACCTTTCATCTCCCAAGAGAGAATCCCACTTCCCAAGAGACTCCCCCCTCTTCCAAAGGCATCCCCCACTCTTCCCTAGGCCCTTCATTAACTCCCCATCCCATCCCCAACTTAAATTTTGAATTTCATCTTCCCCCTTCCTTGCCAAAACCGTCCATCATGTTGCAGTGCCAACTCAACCTCCATTGTGAAGCTTCTGGTAACACTCCTAGCACCGGCGGATTCCTCTCTAAATCATCTTCGTAATGAGAGTTCAAGCACCCTCATCCGACGTCGGAGCTGACCGGGAGAGCTATTCCGGTCTGATTGCGCAAGTAGACTCTGGCGGGCAACTTGAGACATGTTGTAGAGAATCCCATGACCTCCACACTAAGATTCTGGACGTACCCTTTGACTGAGGTGCTCTCCTACGGGTCCTCTTCTAGTACCAAGAAGAAGGGATCCATTTGGCCACCAGAGCACCCCAGAACGAACCTTTTCCCCGGCGTGCACAGGATGCTCACCCCTTGTTCAGGTTGGACCACTCTCTACTCTTTTGGTTTCTGCTGCAACCTCCGACCTCGAGCTGTATTGCGCCTTCTACAATGCGTAGCAGATGCTTCTACGGTTAGTTCAACTCCATCCCCGCCCCCTTCTGAGATTGGAGTAGCTGGTAGTGCTCTGGGTTCACTACATTTGTCAACTAGAACCTATAGGGTCACCCTATCTGCTCAATCTCCAATTGACCAGAACCAGGTCCATACGGCGTCGAACGGACCTGATCTTGTTACAGCACGAAGAAGGCTCAGTTGCAGATGATTAGACACTAGCCCCGCCATCAGCTCTGACTTGTGGAGCTCACGATGATTGAAGAAGCCAATCACTGTCTGGCAATATCTGCTCAGGATAGAATTGCAGGCGTCAATGCAGTCTCACAAGAACAGCCGGTTCCAGCATGACTGACCTCAGAAAAGACTGATTCTTCTTCCTGGATCTTCCCAAGATGAGCATCTTTTCATCTATACCAAATCAGCCATATAAGGGGCTCAAGCAGGGAGCACCACTGCCAACAAGTTTCTGGTGCCAAACTGTGCAGGCAGCACATGAGGCCGCGAGGACTGAAGGCTTGATTCCCGTCATCGCTTCCCTCTCCACTTGCCTAGCTGGCTTAAAGCCCCTCCCTGCGTGGAGATATCATTGGTTGTAATTCCGATTCCCAATTCCCAATTCGGCCCTCTCATGAGAGGTGTCACACGTTGTACTAGATAGGGTCGGTCAAGCTTCCCCGACGCACGTATGGGGTACCTTACATTCCCCGCTCGCCTTGTCTCCGATCGGGATCAGTTTCTTCAAACTGATTAGGTGAGCACTTGTTTACCCTTCCTGGTATCTCATTTGCTATCTAGTATTTTTTCTTACTGCTTGTTGGACGGAGAGCGAGCACCTGATCCAACTATATGTGTCTGTGCGCCCATCGCAGAGAGAGTTATGAGAGTCACCAATTATCCCATGCCCACGGTGTGCTGGCCGCCCATGAAACATGGGAATCCCAACACCTAAGGGGGTCAGCCCTAGCTTAGTCAATCCCCAGAATAGCAAGGTCCCACCTCGGACCCTCACTGCCATCCCCGAGTTACTCTCAGGTGAGAGTGCACGCCGCGTGAGTGAACGACATGCAGAGGAGCACAATGTCTCTGTGGAACCAAGCTTGCCTACTCACTACCCATGCCGGGGCAGTGTCATCTTCCCCACCGTTGGGTGTCCACACCCCTTGTAAAATGCAATAAAAAACTCTATTAAATAAGCTTATACATCAAATGAATAACAATATGAAAGCTAATTCAAACAGAACAGTCACCCAATGGTGTAGGAACTCATCCAGCACCGTCTGGATATTGGAAATCTAGGTGGCCACCAAGCATCGGCCTCTTAGCACATCCCACCTACCCATAAGTGGGACTACTAGGGCTCTCACGCGGGCGATCGTGCCCCAGCCTAAAGTGAATCGGGTATACCCCCAAATCTGACAACAACAAAAGTTAAATGAGACCATAAATACATCAAACACACAATCATATAGGGTAGCCTTGTACCTGTAGGAAGGGGGTGAAGCCTCCCAGGTTCCCCGAACCTAGCCTAAATGGATCCATGTGGGTGAAGAGGTGCACCAACATTGCCCTACCCCACGCGTACTACGGTCCTTGCTTAAGATCTCAGATCAATAGAAGATACTTCAGGTGGACATTATTCAATGATGTCGCAAACATTAACTGGACAAAGAAGTAGAGGAGAAAGAGTCAGACCCTGTGGTCCTTGGCCCTCTCCCTCAGCTTGATCCTCTACTGTACCCACTGTAAGTACGGTCATAGGTCCTCTAGCGGTCCCCGAGTCATGCTAGCTAGACCCACCAACGTGCTGATACGCTCGAGTGGGATGGTGGTCATCGGTCAAGCCAAGCAACCTTGTTGTGTGCCTACGATTTTTTATGTTGTCTAACACCATGAGTCATTGTCACTCTGTAGTTTTTGATGTTGTCTAACACCATGAGTCATTGTCACTCTATAGTTTTTAATGTTGTCTAACACCATAAGTCATTGACTTTCTAATGATACTTTGATATTCTCATTGCAGATCAAGCAAAACGCTCAAATGAATCTAAGACTCACAATATGTGCCAGCCAATATTCAAAGAAATCAAGTGCACAGAAATCGAGATAATTGGTTACACAAAAATCAAGGCAGATGATGAAAAATAAGTGGGCAGGCTGAAAATATGAAAAATGAAGAAGAAGTGTCGACCTCATGGAGCCACTGCATCGACCTCACAGCTTAACTATCATATTGGCAATTTTCTTAAGGCAGTGTCGACACCACAGTTACAGTAGGTCGACACTATGATGCTTCCAGCAAGTGTTGAAGACAAGATCTTGTAAGGTAGTGTCGACACTACATTACAGTAGGTCGACATCACAATGCTACCAGAAAGCGTTGTGGATAAGATGTTGCAAGGCAGTGTCGACACTACAATACAGCAGGTTGACACCACAGTGCTTCCAAAAAACATTGTAGATAGGATGTTGCAAGGCCGTGTCGACATTACATTTACAGCAGGTCGACACCACAGTGCTTCTAGCAAGTGTTGTAGACAGAATTTTGCAAAGAAGAGTCGACACCATAGTTATAGCAGTCGTGATGTGAAACAACCTTGGACCTACACAAGCAAGCACAAGTCGCACACCGAACGGGCTGATGTTGGCGGCTGACTCACCCGACACTCACCCAAACCCAGGGGTAACTTGGCGATGCCGAGTCGAGGAGGAGAGGGCTGGTCCCTTGCTGGTAGAGGGCCAGCAAGGTTAGAGGGTCTCCCAAGGGGTATGGCTAGTCCGATTCTAAGGGCCGACCTGGTGCCGAGGGCACGGGTAGTCACTCACTCCCACGGTGGTCACTCGGAAGTACGAGACTTGTAAGATCGGGCACTCTCTCTCACCGACCAGCGTGGCTAAGAGCTAATATTGACAGAAAAGTACTGAAATAAGAGCAAGGGAAGAATGCTTACTTGACCGGTTTGAAGAAATCGGCCCCGACCGGAGACGTGGGTAAATGGGGAAGCGTGGGGTTTGCCACACGCCGCGGCGAGGAAGCTTTAATCTGCTCAAACGTTTACATCACTACGCCTCTCACAGGAGGGGGGATCTTGGGGTGGGGGTTAATTTATTACAACCAAAACTACCTCCACGCCATTATTTTATTTGTCATCTCAATAAATCACAATCCATGTCTTGTTATCACCAAACTAAATCATAGTAATTCATGGAGTTTTCACAGCAATCTCCCTCTTTTTATGATAACAAAACAACCAAGTGAAACTCAATTTTACACACCATATCTAGCCACCTGTGGACCCTATAATCACCAGAGGAACAACATCAGAAGGAGCCCTTGGCATTACTCTAGGGGACAACCCTCCGATACTTAAGTCAAGACATTATTACGTAGGGATCAAGAGAGGATGGAGAAGAGAGAGGAGAATGCGAGAAAAACGATCAAGCTTGGAGTGAAGATTCGACTTCTGGAGAAGTGCTCGCCACACCCAACGGGTGCTCAGAGGATGCTCGCTAGGCTAGAGGCATGCTCGAAAGCGAATCAGGCTCTCTTCAGTAGAAGGCTCTCTCTGTCTGTTGAAGTCTATAGCTGTCAGTCTGTCTCAGTATGTGTATGTCTATATCCTCGTGTCTGTGTGCCCGTTTGTCCCCGGTCGAAAGGCCATTTATAGGGGTTCTTTTGGCGATGGAGGCTTATCTTTGAATAGGGAAGGGCGTGAGTCATGGGGTAACGTCTCCCTGCGATCGTGGGGAGTTTCCCGTTGTACTCCCGTTCCTCCGCGGTCAGGCGATCTTTAGGCGAGTCTAACGGCTCCCGTGGGGCGTGCTCGTCTTTACTAGAGTGGAGACCGATGATGTCGGGAGTAACATTCGGTCGTGGAAGGATCATTCGGCGTCTGATATGCCTAGGTCGATACCCCTCGTAGGGTGACAAATCTAATGTCTAGCCTTATCAGGCCGTCTGGCATGGGCCGTGGCTATCGGGGGTCCGCTATGCGTTTCGCAGACCTTGGGCTGACAAGGGCCTGACATCGATGGGCCGCACATGAGCCGCATGGATTTTACCCTCCTTACTAGCCCCCCACTCTCAGATGCCGAGCACTTTCGGGGTCTGCGAGGCAGTCCCGGTGGACCGATCGACCGGGAGTTTCTAGGAGGATCTCCTCGTATCAATAGGGTAGGTGGGGCCTACCACCTACTCTACATTTTGGCTCGCAAGGCTTCATTGGTCGAGGTGTCAGGCGGCATCGCTGTCATCATGATGCAGCCATTTTCGTTTGGGAGCACGGGCGCAAATGATTGCCTGAGCTCGACAGTCATATTTGGTGGTCATGAGCACCCTTTTTTTCCCCTCGTGTTGTCTTGAAGTGGTCGATCCTCCTTCGAAGCTTATAAATACCGACACAAGGATATCATGGAAACCCTACTTGCCTCTCTTGTATTCGTCGTGGGTGTCGGGTGCTTTCTCATCGTCTTTCTCTTGACCTGGTGAGGATTCTTCCATTTTTCTCTGTCCTTGAACCAATGGTGCCTCACAAGAGGATCCTTCATGCTGACCCTGCATCCTCTGCTGAAGAGGAGGTTAGTTATACCGGCGTCCCGAGCACTTTGGGCCCCGGTCCCAATTGTCCTCGCTCCCTATCACTATTCACCTATAGGGTGGTCCATGGCCTTCATGGGGCCTTCTAGATCCCGCTGAATATGGCATCATCTTCCCAACTTCTGACGATTGTCTAGGGGGTCGTTATCTGGGTAGTATTAGTGTTCCCATAGAATCTTTTAGGGCAGGCTTCCGTCTCCCTATGCATCCTTTCTTAAAGTCAGTCCTTCATTACTATGGTAGGTACCTAGGGGACCTCTCCCCCAATTCTTGGCACATCCTGTGCGGTTTTGTGTATGTTTGTAACCAAACTTCGGTTACACCCAACGTCTTCCTTTTCCAGTAGTTCTATAGCCTTCATCGTTGTCCGACTGAGATGTCATACTTTTACCTTCGGGCCAGCTGCGAGGTAACACCCAGATAAATGGCAGCAGTGTTGCAGCAATGCAGCATACAAAATCCGGCTTATAGGGTTTGTAGTTCTCTTCCCGTTCTATATCGACCGCAGACCTTTTCAGGTGATCAAAGTCCAATAGGGCCAGGAGCGTTTCCAGATACCGGATGTCATACCTGTTCTCAAAAATATCGATCATAGTTGATGAGGTTTAGGAGTTGAAAGAGGTAAGACCGGTACGAAAAAAGTCCCGTGGACTAAACTGGTACTTTCAGTTTACTGCGTTGAAATTGCATTGTAACTTGTATAGGCAAGCCCTTAAGAAAGTTATCCGCACCCTTATTGAAGATAAGGCTTTTCCTCAGCCTGTGTGCGTTTTGCTTATAATCAAGCCTTAAAATATCCCCTTAAAAGCAGTCTGTGGTACGCAATCCTGTCTCTGCGGAGCAGAATACGATTAAAGTATACCTAAAACTGACGTTATGGCTTTTAAACCCAAGTTGTTTTTTTCCTATCCACATGAGGACAGCATTTTTGTGATAAGGGACTACCTGGAGAAAATTTTCCTGGAGTCCAGCCACGGGCAATTCGATATCCTGCTGGATAAGGGGCTCGAGACGGGCGCTGATCTGTCAACGTTCATGAAAACGATCAATGAATGTTTTGGGGTCGTCATTTTGCTAACGCCTACCTATAAAGAGCGGGTATTGGCAAGACAAGGCGGCGTCTACCAGGAATATACCCGGATCCTGAAGAATATGGAGGAAAGGAAGGAGGATTTTTATATCTATCCTTTACTGGTCACCGGTAGCATTCAGCAAAGCGTGCCGTCCGAGATAGATAGCAAACTTTGTCTGAACCTGACCAAGCTGCATTTTGAGAACGGGGTTGTCATCAAAAATGATTTCTTCAATTCCGTCGTTCCGAAGTTGTTTAAATTGATCAGGCATATAGAGGATGTTGCTCCATTCGGGCACCAGGAATATATCCATGAAAAGGAGAATGTGATGAAGGTGCTGTTCGAAGAGCCCAAAGCTGACTTCAACAATTCGAAAAATCAGCAGCTGATCGACCAGATCATCGTCAAAAACAATGCGCTTAGAAAAGTAAGTGAATGCGAATCGCTGATCATCAAAGGGAGAAAGGGGAGCGGTAAATCCACGCTTACCCAGGTGGTGCCTTATTTGTACAGGGACAAATTCCTGATCGACATTCCCTGCAATGCGAATATGCTGGACCTGGACAATGTATTTGCCAACATCAGCTTGCTCCAGGAGCCGGAGGTAAATATCCTGGGCAACAAAATGCTAAAGAGAAGGGATATCCTACGGTCGGGCTGGAAATATTATATTCAGCTGATGTTGATAGATGCGCTCCTGATCCTGGACCGGAAGAATGGCCAAAAGTTCCTGGAAAACGAAGAGCGGGAGGGGCTGCTTGCCTACCTGCGTCAGTTTCACAGGGACTATGATAATTCTCTATCCTTTCTTGACAATGGTAAAAATGGGAAAGAGAAGGAAGAGCGATATAATGAGATGTCGAGGATCGTGTTCCCCTATGCCATGAATAAAGTGGCTGATTTTATTGAATCGACTAAAAAGAAGATCGAAAATGGCTGGACGGCTGGCATTGCGGAGTGGAATACGTTTTTTACCGAGAAAAAATTCCTGTCCTTCTGCTTTTCCGAAGGGCTGATCAATATTCTTCAGAACTGTATCAAAAAGGTGCATTACTCTCACAAAAAGATCCTTTTCACGCTGGATAACTTCGATAATACTTTTTATGATGAAAGGAAATACATTGTAAACTCGATAGAGTTTGATGTTGCCTATGAGATGGATGTGCTCAAGAAAAGGGCTGCGAAAGATTCGGATCTACTGTATTCGCTTATTCAGATCGTGTGTCATTCGGGGTCGGACCAGCGGTCAGATTACCTTTTTAGCGGGATCAACTTTTGTATCACGATCCCGGAAGATCTCTACCTGGACATCGAGCGTTTATACCGGGACTCATATGTGTTGATCAACAAGGAGCATACGTTGAGCTGGACGGGCGTTGAGCTGGTGATCCTGCTGCGTAAGCGGATGGAAAAATATGTGGGAGAGAAGATGCCTAAGGAGGATAAGGACGGCAAAAAAAGATCGCAGGAAGCGTTGTTAACCTCGCTGTTTAATAACCATTTTAAGGAGATACCTGAATTTGTGAGCGTGGAATTTGGCGGCGTGACGTACCATGTGCCGCTGTTCATTTACATTCTCCGGCATACCTTCTGGAGGCCGCGGGAAATAATCATTTATTATGCTGACATCATATCGGCCTTCAATACTTACAAGAACCGGAAGCTGGCGTTTACGGACAAGGATATCAAGCTGATCGTAAAGAAGAATGCCAAGTACATCATTGAAAGGGAATATATTGCGGAGTTCGATACGCATTGTGTGAACATAGAGGACATTATAAGCCGTTTCAAAAGGAAAACACAGATACTGAGCTATGCTGATCTGCAGGATATCATTGGGAAGGTCGACTTTCATTTCACTTCGCAGAGTAAGCCGACCCAGGAATCCAATGCTTTTATCGAAAAGTTGTTGTTCCTGTACCAGATCGGATTTTTGGGGATCGTGCTAAGCAATCAAAAGGCGGAAGATGAAAGTCTGCATAAGTACTCTTTTATTTTTAACTCCGGCCTGAATATTTTATTGAGAAACAGAAAAGCGGAGGTGAATGATTTTATGGACCACACTTTTATCATCCATCCGATCTTTTGCGAATATCTCTCGCTGGTGCTGGATAAGAATGCGGAGTTCGTGCTCAATTTTACTTTTGACTACCTGCAGATACAGGATAAGTTCTTTACGCTTTTGTATGGGTAGGGGACGGATGTCACGCTCTGTAAGTTTGCGCTGGGGCTGCCGGATCATTTTGTGGTGGCGGATCTGAGGAACAAGCCCAATGGGGCGGGCTTTGCGTGGGGAAAGTTTGGGCCCAACATGGACAATGCTGTTCGACACGATACAGCGCTGATATGGGGGATTGAAGGGGCTGGTGCCATGAATATCAATGAGTTTTCTGAAGACAGATTCAAGTTTGGTTAAGGAACTAGGCTGAAGTGTGAAAAGATGAAGGCTTTACTTCCACAGGTGTCGACTAGAGTCGACCTCGGAGCCGACTCCAGCTCAGACTGCTGAAGAGAAAAACCTAAGTCACCCACTAGATGAAAAGGGCTTTGGCTATGCTTTAAGGGTGACAAATAGGTGGCCAATGGTGAAAAATAGACCTTATGGGTGTAAAAAAGGCGACAAAGGGTGAATAATAGATGTTCAGGCTAAAATATGGAAATATCCATGTCCTATAAGAGAGAATATATCTCTGACATGGTAGCCTCGGATCATGTGTAAAGTCTGGCCTTCGAGTTGAGCATGTGTCAAACACACTGAACCTGTGATTCACCCTTTCCGCCTATTTGTCAACCTTACAGACTATTTTACACACTTATCGTCCATTTGTCAGACATACGGGCTATTTGTCACCCTTAGGTTCAATAGCCGTCGCCTGAGCCATTTGTCACCGTAATCCCTTTGCCGTCACCTTAGTCATTTGTCACCGCTAGGTGTGCATTTGTTACCACTAAAGTGGCATTTGTCACCCTTACTGCATATTTATCACTCTTACCACATGAGCAGTCGTTACCTTCTTATCTCTCCATTACCTACTTGGCTTTGTCAGGGGATCACTGTAGCTGACTAGTCTATTCATTAACCTTTGACTTTGACTGAGACTTCATAACTGTAGTCAACAAAAAGTTGAGCTTGGTTGGAGTCTTATTTGACTGGTGTTGACCTTGACCAGTCAACATTGATTGTCTTGGCATTGACCAAGTCCCTTCGTTGTTCTTCTGATTGCTGTAGAAACTCTTGATACACTGTTTATATTTTTGTCCTCTTGGAAACTTGACTCCTTCTTTCAGCTCCTTCTGATTTTCATTTGTTAGCTCTAGGATCTATTTTTCACCCTTACCAATGTATTTGTCTACTCTGTAGATCTAGTTGTCGTCACTGATAGGGTATTTTTCACCCTTATCCACTACCTTTGCTTCATGCGTCGACGTTCTTAGGTTTTTACAATTTTAGCGCTGCAAGCTATTTTTCAGACTTAGGCAGTAATTTGTCACTGCTATCAGGCATTTGTCAGCACTAGGTAACTATTTGGCATCCTTATACTCGCCGTCGCCATTGACCTGTCATCAAACCGGGGTACCCCATGTGGGTTACATAACATCGATTTTCCCATGAATACACAGAAAAGGATTTCTGAGGCCCAAAGCCATCACGAGGTTTAACAATTGTAATCGTCCCACTTTCTCTACTCGTAAAACCCTCGACGACGTGCTCCTCCCTTGCACTCTCGCTGTCGCTTCCCTTTTCTTTGTTGCCCTAGTGACCTTCATTGTGCCAGTCTTGGTGTAGCCTGTTGCTTTCGCCGTCACAGTGGATGTGCATTCCCGAGGCCAACATCAACGGCGACTATCATGGTAGATTGCAAGGTCAGAAGGGTGGTTGGGGGACCTAATTATGCGTACACCTTCCCTTGTCCAATCACATCTGTAATATGCTCCAATCGAGCGACGATCGTTTGGCTAAGGTTCCCCATGTTCCCCTTTTTTCTGCTCCCCAGGGGCTGTGTTACCACCACCATTGCAGTGAAGTGTTAAATCGACACACCGATCCCGGTCGTGACCCTGCAGTGACACCCGCTCTTCTATTTTAAGTTCTAAAGGTTCCTCCATAATTATTCTCTGCATTCTATTTTTATTAATCCTACCAACCAAATTGCCAGTTTTTCATTCTGAAAGTATAGGAAATTGAGGTTCAGAAAATGGGAAGGTATAAATGCTATGTAGTGTGGGTTGGTCGCAAACTCGGTGTATATTATAGTTGGCCTGAATGCTTTGTCCAAGTGAATGGATACCCTGGAGCTCGTTATAAGGGTTTTCACTCGGTAGAGGAAGCACATACTGCTATAAATGGGGTTGCCAATAGCAGCCATACGTATGTTGATCATCCTCAACTACAGCAAAGGCCCGGCCCTGACTATGATTCAAGGAACTAGGCACCACGCCAGCAAACTACACAAATGTCAAATGTGCCTTGTATTGTTGTTGTTCTGTTATGTACTATAGTAGTACTGCTCCTCTTCATATTAGTTGCTTTGTTATTACTGTTGTTGTAGGTAAGGAAGTATATTATGCTAGCTTGGTCTGCATAGGGAAATAATGTACTGGACATTTTACTCATTGTCAACTACTTGACTTGATCTCACCGTAAATTAGTAGAACTTGAGGTAAATCTCATTTCTTGATCTTACATGAATTTAATCAGTGTCGTGTGGTGACTAGGAAAGTTTCAGATCCGTGTTGGTAGAGTTAGGAAACCCATTGAAGCGAACTTCAGTTTCTTCAAGTTTCACTGCCATTACATGTTTGTCACCGTTACAACATTATTTGTCACTGCAAACAGCTATTTGTCACTCATAACATCTGTTTGTCACCCTTATCGCTCCCCAGCCATCGTCTTTCTTTCACTTCAAAACATATCGTGACTTCTGTTATCCATTTATCACCCTTTAAAACCCACAACACGCAATAGGATAAAATCCACACAACATATAATAAACAACATCCACAACACATAACTCAAGGGATGGCTATTAACAAAAGGATGGCTCCTAGCACGTGTCTCTTCGTCCTGTAGTCGGTAGAAGACCTAAAGTCGGTGGAAGACGAATGGTCTCTTCAGGTCACGCCTGCACCTTTCCTTGTCCAATCACCTCTGCAATATGCTCCGATCGAGGGGCGATCGTTCGGCTAGGGTTCCCCACGTTCCCCTTTTTCTACTCCCGAGGGGCTATGTTACCACCTCCATACATTGCAGCGATGCGTTAAATCGACACACCGATCCCAGTCGTGACCCAACACTGACACCCGCTCTTCTATTTTCAGTTCTTATCCCTCCTCCGTAATTATTCTCTGCATTCTGTTTTTATTAATCTTGCCAATCAAATTGTCATTTTTTTATTCTGAAACTACAAGGAACTCATAAGCTTACTAGCTCAAAGGGCCAAAATCAAAAGCAAACTACCACAACTCTGAAGACCAGTATAGACAAGTCTAGGATGCCCACTAAAAGTTACTAGACCCTTCCTGCAATCTATGACATCCTTATGCCTAGATAACCAATCCGCGCCTAAAATGATATCATACCCCTCCATATCCATGCACACTAGATTGGCAGGCAAAATTTGACCTCCAACTAAGACCTCACTATTAGGATAATGGTACTTAATCTCAGTCCCAACTCCAATAGGGGTAGAAATAACTAATTCTGATTCTAACGAGACAGGCTTCACAGATAAAGAGGCAGCAAAACTCCGAGAGATAAAAGAATGGGTTGCTCCGATCTCAAACAACACAAAAGTAGACTTGGAACAAACTTCTAAAGTACCTTCCACGACACCTCCTTCGCTTGGTTCAGCCTCTTACAGAGCTTGCAGACGGCTTTGCTTCTTGGTTCCAGCCTGACGCTTCTTATTGCCGACTTGCTCATTGAGTAGCGGACAGTAGGGGATCCTGCGATCACTGCTTCCACATCGGAGACAAGCTCCCAAACTCCTCCAGCACTCCTCGGCACGATGCCCTGCCTTGTCATAGTGCTTACAAACTTTTTTGGATGAAGTAGAGATAGGGACTAACTACTTATCATTTCGCTTAACCATCTTATCCTTGGAGAAATCTCCTCCACCATTAGGCCTCTTCTTAGAAAAAGGGGCCTTGAAAGAACCAGAACTAGTGATGTGCTCCTTCTTATCTCACCCACAAATTCAGTCCGACAACTCAATCATATCTTCTAGCAACTGCGCCCTCCTAACCATCTTGGGAAAGGTATGCATGTCCATAGGTGTCAGTTGAGTGATATATTGAGGCTTGAGCCCATTTAAAAATCTCTGGGCCTTCATCTTCTCCGTGCCTACTAGATGTGGCACATAATGAGACAATCTGGTGAGTTGAGCTTCATATTTAGCAATGGACAAGCTCCGTTGCTTCAACGCTGTAAATTCCACAGCCTTCTTCTCCTACACCCAGATGGAGAAATGTTTTCTATTAAAGTAATCAATGAACTCTTCCCAAGTTACTTGATCATGCGACAGAGTAGCCTCTACCGACTCCCACCAAGGCCGAGCATTGCGCTCCAATTGAAAGGTGGCCAATAGAACCTTCTCTCCATCGCCACACTACATTACTCAGAAAATTCACTCTATTTCCTTGATCCAATTCTCCACATCATCAGGGTCCGTCGATCCAACAAACTTCGGAGGATTCATGTTGCGAAAACTCCTGTGGAGATCTCCGGCTCCTCGGTTCGTCCCTCTGGGCTACTTGCTGCAGTGCTTGCATAAGACCCTGAACGGTCCTTTGCAAATCCCTCCATTGAGCTCTCTCAACGGCCATGATCCTGCAAGAAATAAAGATAATCAACACGCAGACTCAAGCTATAGGGTTCAACGTCATATCGACTTAACCCATGGCACTACCCAATCTCACCGAGTAAAAGGTATGGACCTAACATCCTAACCTTGGACTTGGCAACCTAGGTAACCTAAAAAACCTAAGCTCTGATACCATAAAAATTGTCACACCCCGAGTGCGAAAGGAACCTGGAACGCGACAGTTTATATCATTCATGTCAATCAGAACTCAAGGCATTCAACACATAAGACAGAGTATGCTAAAGAGACAACCACAATCCTGTATTTCATAATGGCATTAACAACTCAAGTTATATGTTCCAACCATCTCCATATCCACTAGACTCAATAAAAAGAAAATTACAATGGATGACAAGGACAAGACTCTTGGAACATCTGGGTACAACTCTACTCTCTTCACTCCTAGCCATCCCCGTCAGATTGGGTTTCCTCATCAGAATTACCTGAAAAATAAGATAAAACACTGGATGAGCAAAAAGCCTAATAGGAATTACATCTCAATAATCAGGTTTGTTTAAAGTAATTAACATATTATATGAGATGCAATTATATCTATACATGACAATGCACAAGATGATATAGAATAAGGAATCATCATGCTACACAAGAATATGACAAGTCTAGCAATGTTCACATGTAGTAAGGAATTGGCTATTCATATTCAAGCAAGTACCCTTTCCAGGTTATCATGTCAAGTTATCAATCATATCATGTCGAGATAGTGGAATGTCATAGAACAATCTAGCAAGTCAAGCACTTCGGTGAAATGGCAACCATGGTCAATAATAGCTCCCATGGGCACAAGTACTTTCAAGTGCTCCTCTCAAGACCAGACTGGGCCCCATTAACAGTAGGCATTAAGTCATTGGATCAAAGATTTCACGTTATCTAGACATCCACTTTAGAAATATAGCCAATAGAATTCTAAGGAGATAACATAGGGAACTTTCTAGGATGATCCAATAGAGCTTGAAGTCAAGGATAGAATAGGAACCAACCTGGATCATTTGGACTTCAAGAATAGAGACTGGAAGATAACTCATAAAACCATGACATGCGAGAAACTTGGGTAAATTGACGTCCACTCAGGATGTCGTGAATTAAAGAATTTGCGTTCATACTAAGGGGCGCAAATTCTAGTGAATAGTAAGGCACGACTGAATTTGCATCAACTGTCTGGACGCCAATTCATGAAGTAGCGACTGCTATGCTACACGCCAATTCTAGACATAGTCTGGACTCTCACAGAACACCCCAACCTTGGCACTCTATGATGACTGGGTGTCATGTTTCTTCAGAGAGACATGACCAAAATAAGGTTTAAGAGTTTTTAGGGTACAACCAGTCTAGTGATCAAAGAGGAAATCCTTTGATGTCAGGGTCTTACGATGATTTAGAGAAAAAATTTCCAATCTGGCGAGAGGAATTCCCGACAGAGGGTCCTTCAATCTCCACGAAAGAGGGTGCAATCATGAAACTCGAAAAACAGGGACTAAGTCTCGGCCATGAGACAATAGTACCAATTGACCCATGATATGGATCAAAACAGTGAAGAAATCAGAGAGACAAAAAATCTGCGTTCTTGCAGAAGTTCATAACTTGGAGTAATTAGGTTTTTCAATAGAGTCTGATCTTTGGAGGTAATGAACTCAAGGCATGGCTCGGTGGTTCACTCACCTCTCTCCGGATGGAAAGTCACAAGTTTGATCCTCGCTCCTCTGTGTCACTATGTGCATCATATGCGAGAAAAAACTATGCATCATATGTGCTCCTCATAGGTGCTAGAATAGATCCACCGTATTTGGTCGCTCCCTCCCCAATTCCCTAGGCGCCAACTTCTTAGATATTCAAATAAACAATATCTTTCGAGGTACCAAGATAATCATGACTTAAAAATAGGGCAATACAAAGTAGAGGTAAATTGGGCCACCCCTCCCCCTTCCCCCCAACACAATCCTTCATTATTGATAGATTTGGAGAGAAGGGAGAGCATACTGCTTCCATTATATTACTCATCATATATAGAGGTACAATAGCCCAAAACAGGGCAAGACAAACCAGTTGGCTACTATATACATACCCTACATAGAGAGAACAAAATATATAAGGTATGCTATACGTTAACCCCCCCCCCCAAACTCATGGTGGATCACAGACCGAGAGTTTGCTAACGAGCTTACGAAAGCATGGAATAGTCTACGATTTAATGAGTCAGCTATAGTTGCTCAACAGAGGAGACATAAGTAAGAGCCAAAGTGTCAGGGAACTAATGCTAATGAACAAAATAACAATTCAATCTCAATATGTTTTATCTGCTCATGAAAGATTGGATTATTGACACTCTGAAGAGCACTCTAATTATCACAATAGAGAGGAGTAGAAATTGTAAGCATGACACCAAAATTTTGAAGAAGACGTTGCAACCACAAGATCTCAGTAGAGGTGTCAGCCACAACACAATACTTAACCTCGGTGTTGGGGTGAAGATAACAGCCTACTTCTTACTGTTCCAGGAGATGAGAGAGGAACTCGGGAAGATGCAGAAGCCAGTCGTGGAGCGACTGTTAGTGGGAACCCCCACCTAATCAGAGTCGGTGTAGGCATGGAGCTCCAAGGAACTAATGGAGGACATAAACAATGAGTGATGAATAGTGCCAAACAAATATCGAAGTAGGCGCAACAAAGTAGCATAGTGAATTGAAGTAGGAGCATTGATGAACTAACTCAAGATGTGCACAATATGAGCAGTGTCAAGACGAGAAATAGTCAAGTAGACGAGAGCGCCAACAAGCTGATAATAGCACATAGGGTCATCCAAAGGAAGACCATCCGAAAGGCGGAGTTTGAGGTGAAGCTCCATAGGTGTGTCTATCATGCGAGAGTCAGAGAGAGAGGCCCATTGAGGAATGTCAGCAACATATTTCTATTGTGATAATAGATATCCACAAGAAGAATAAACAACCTCAAGACCAAGGAAATAGTGAAAAGGCCCAAGATCCTTCATTTCAAACTACTGATGAAGATGGCGTTTGAGCGCAACAATGGTTGTCACATCATCACCAGTTATGATCATGTCATCAACATATAAGAGAAGGATAGCATGGCCATGAGCAGAATCTCGAATAAAAGGGGTGTAGTCCTCAGCGCTCTTGTGGAAGCCAATGACCAAAACTGTATGGCAAAACTACTCAAACCAAACACGGGGGACAGTTTGAGCCCATAAATAGGCTTGTGAAGTCTGCACACATGATCCTATGGAGTGGGAAGGCCGGGAGGTGGCTGCATATAGACATTCTCAGAAAGATCACCATGAAAGAAAGCATCCTTCACATCGAGCTGATATAGCGGTCACCTACGAGCCGCAGCAATGGCAATCAGAGTGTGAACAATAGTCATCTTGGCCACTAGGATAAAGGTCTCCTCATGATCGATGCCATACTCTTGGGTAAAATCTCGAGTCACAAGATAAGCCTTGTGGTCCTCCAGGGTGCCATCAGACTTAGTTTTGACTCTGTAGATCCACTTGCAAGTGATAGAAAAAATACCAGGTTGATGTGGTACAAGATCCCAGGTCCGAGTCGACTGAAGGATCTGAAGTTCTTACTACATAGCCTGACACCACTCCAGAAGCTGAATTGCCTGTCGGTAACTCTGGGACTCTTGATAGGTTTGAAGAGTTGTAAGTAAGGCAGAGTACTAGGGATAGTAGAAGTCAGTTGCATCATAACCAAGCCCATCAAGAGGGCAATGGTCACGTGGAGGATAGCGACATGGAGGAAATGCGGATGGCTAAGCATGAGCAGGCGCAGGAATGGGAGAAGCATGATAAATAACAACACCATCATCTGTGGTTCCAAAAGCATCACCTACAGTGCGAGGATGCCAATGGTAGGTATGGGTAATGGGAGGACGAGTGTCAAGTAAAGATGGTGGAGGAGGAGAAGAAGACTCAGAGGCTGGGTCGGCAGGGGGAAAGAGACCGGAAAGACCTAGGGTAACAAAGGAGAGGGGCACGCCCAAGCGGGTGAAGAAAGGAAATATCCTGAGTAGTGGAGGAATAGTAAGGAATATTCTAGAAAAAGGTGACATGATGAGAGATGCGAAAACGACGAGTAAGAGGGTCATAAGACCTATAGCTGAGATGCTCTGTGTTGTAACCAAGAAGAACACATTTGACAATGCAAGGCGATAATTTGGTGCATTCATGAGAAGGCAACAACACAAAGTATGTGTAACTGAAGGTGTGGAGAGGCCTATAGTTGAGAGGTGAGGAGTGCGTTCGCTCATAAGGAGTACAGCCTGATAAGAGAGAGGAGAGAGTGATGCTAATGAGGTGAGTAGAGATGAGGACGGCCTCAGCCCTGAAGACTCTAGGAATAGAGGCAGAGAGAAGAAGGGCGTGAGCGGTGCCGAGAATGTGACGATATTTACGCTCAACAATGCCATTTTGTTGGGGAGTGTAAGGACATGAGAACTAAGTTAGTGTGCCTTGAGAGGCCAAAACAGATCAAAAATCTAAGGAGAGACACTCACGTGCACCATCAGTATGAAGTATTTTGATGTGACAATGAAATTGAATGTAAACCATCTTGGAGAAGGTGCGATAGATAGATAGGAGATCAGAACGCTTTTGGCCCTCCAAGAGACCCCAACCACGTCCTCCCACTCCCATAGCCATCAGCCACCATTCCCTTGCATTGCAGCCCCCCCTCTTGCTTCATTGGTCACCACAAGTTGGAGCTCTAGTAGCAGGTCACAGGTAGACAGTAAGGGCCTTAAAGATTACCACTTCTCTAGCACTTCCCCAACTCTTCTAGTGTCAAATCATATACCACTGGAAAGGTCATCCAGAGGGCTTTCCAAGGGCGATAGTTTCGTCTACATCTGAGCTCGGAGCGATCTGCGAGAGTGATTCTCCCCCGACTGCGCAAGAGCTCCCAAGTAGAGAACCAGAGCCCTAGAAAATATTCCACCACGACCACTCCTTGTCAGATATGGATGTGAAACTTGGATGAGAGTAATGTCTATCAGTCCTCTATCATCCCCAAGAAGCAGAACGAGATTCAGACCCCGACATCAGAAGTTACGAATTTTCTATCGAAGTCGCGCTAGGTTGGTTCCTCTGTTCCTGAACGGACCCACCTCCACTCTTCTGGCAAGTACGATCGACCTCGATGTCTACTGAGGTTGCCGTCAGTCCCATCTGAAAGAAGACTCATCCACGGTCTTCTCGGTATCAGTCCTGCCTCCATCTGAGTTCAGGGTGGCCCGTGGCGACTCCATCTTCCTGCAGTAAGACCCTGGGAGTGGCCAGCACTAGAACGAACCAGCAGTGTTCCACGGCCTGTACCATCCTGTAGTAGACTCAAGGTTAATCCAGAAAATTCAAGCATCTTCCTGGGCCAGATAGGAGTGTTTTGGCTCTGATCTCGGCCCATTTGGAGTTCAGGAGCTTCTGTGGCGGCGTACTCTTCGACCGGCTGTCCTGCGATTCCTGAATCTGGCAGCACCGACAAGGAGTCTGACGCACCTAGTGTTAGCTCCATCCCCTCCCCTCGCTTGGCCGGCTGAAGGCCCCTCCCTGCGTGGAGGTAGTTTTGGGTGTAAGCACTTAACCCCCACCCCAAGATCCCCCTCCTGTGCGAGGTGTAGTGTTGTATCCCTCCTTTAATTTTCAGGTCAAGCGCCATCGCCACGGCGTGCGGGTGCGTACCCACGCCTCCCCGCTCGCCCTCGTCTCCGAGCGGGATCGGTGTTTTCACACCGGTTAGGTAAGCGTCTGCTACCCCTTGGCTGGTTACTCACTTTGCTCATTTTGTATTGCTTTGAATGCCCGTCGGACGGTGAGCCGAGTGCCCGCACGTACACCACATCTAGTGTGCCCACCGCGGTAGCCGAGAGAGTGCCACCCCAAACCCACGCCCCCGGCGTGCCGGCCCCCATTCAAGTTGGGAATCCCAGACCCTTAGGGGTCAGCCTAAGCTTGCCAAGCCCTTTGAACGATTGGGTTTCACCTTTGACCCTTGGCATCATCGCCCGGTCACCTTCGGGAGATCGTGTGCGTCGTGAGAGCAAGTCGTACGCGTAAGTCCGTGATCTTCTTTATATGCTTGTTGGTCTAGGTCCTAGGGTTGTCTTTGCATCTAACAACATCATAGGGCTGTGCCACATTAGGTACTAAGGGAGTCGAATAGGAAAGGCAGTGCAGCTGCGCCCCACGCATAGGCTTCAACTGTGCCCAAGTCTGCTAGTAGTCGGCGGAGCTTGTAGCTCACCCCGTTAGCCCTCGTTGCGAAAATCAGCTTCCCGAACAGTAGCATCAGGAACCGTCGAAGGATGGCGTCTGCCTCAGGACCCAGTCCCGCTACCACTCTCTGTCTGGCTCGATTTGTCAACTACCCTAAGTGCTCCTCTGGTAGCTCTCTCACGGCTATAACTGCTCCTCTCAGTCCTAAGCTCTCCTGGAGGGTTGCTCGTGCCAGCATGGACGAGTGGTGTCCCGACCTCACCAGCTCCAATCCCAGCAGCTCCCATGCCAACTCTCGATAGTCGGCATGTGTTGTCTTGGTCACTGGCACTCCGTGGACCCGCAGTCCCATGATCCTTGCCACGTCCTCCTGCGTGGGGATCATATATCTCCACGAGAATAGAAACGCCCTGCTGACTGGATCCCACTAATCGTGAAGTGCATAAAGGAGGGCTGTGTCTAGCCTCATGACCTCCATCTCAAGGAACTCGACGAATCCCATCGCAGCTAGCCTCTCCCTCTGGAAGTTTGACAGTGTCAGATACACTACTCGGACCTGGAGCCACGATATCCTCATCTGGCACTTTCCCTGCGTACATTTAAACATTCAATGTCAGTCATATAGTCCATAAGTCATGCATTGCATATATTATAAAAAAAAACTCAGGATGCTGATGGTCCTCTGAGGACCATTTGACTGGCCTTAGTGGTCTGGGTCAGACCGTTTCATTCCCTAGCGGTCATATAAGGTCTACCTATGTTCTACACAGGTCATTGCACTTGCATTTAACTTACTGCATTCGTGTAGGGGTCTTCCACACAAGTCTGTGCACTGTTTGTTTGCATCGAAGCATATACATCATTTCTAAAATGATCTGAGTGACTGATCTTATGAAATTACATAAGTCTGCATTCGTTTAAGCAATTATGATGACAAAGTGTTTGATGAAATGTTTTATGTCTTGCAGATAGGGACTTTAGTATGAAAAGCCTTAAATCATTCATATAACCTGATCAAACACTTAAAGAGCAGAAAGCATCAAAGATTTAAGTGATCACGTGGTTCGAGATCTGAGTTAACAGGCACGTGATCCAAGGCAAAATGTCCTCAAGAACGATTGGCCACGTGGATTCGCCTCGTCTTCCTATCTGACATGTGGACTTCATCAAATCATTTTTCTAGAAAAGCTAGTGGCGGGAATCCTCCCTTCACATGCCAGACTGAAACTGTGCGGGGACCACATGATTCAGTTCGCTGGTATAAAAAGAGATCTCTCAGTCGAAGCAAAGAAATAGAAGAGGACAATTGAGGAGAACACACAAAGTGATAAGAGAATCCAGAGCTGAGATTATAGAGATAGAAGAAGATAGAGTTCAAGAGAGAGTTCGAGCAGAGAATAGAGGAGAAGCTGAGAGTGCAAGAGCATTTGTAGAAGAGTGAGAGAGTGCTACAGCAAAACAGGGTATCGGAGAAGAGGAGAAGAATTCAGAGAAGGGGTTGCTGTTGAAGTCACGATTTCTAGATCAGATCTAGAATCGTCTGCTCGTTTGAGCTACATTATCTTTCACGTTTTATCTAAGTATTTTTTTTAGTCTTTTGTATTTTTCTTTTGACTATGTTCTTCAAGCTGTTAGGCAGCGGAGCAAGCTATGATGCTTAGCAGTGAGGATTAGTTCCTCAGACAGCAAGCTGTGAAGCTCAGCGGACAGCAAGCTGTAAGGCTCAGCGGATAGCTAGCTGTGTTGCTCAACGGTTGTAGGGTTTTATCCCCGAAGCTGTGGATTAGCAAATTAAGCTGTGTATCAGTGGAAGCCTCACTCTAGTTTAAGTGAGGGGTGGACCTAGGTCTCAAGGTTGAGACCGAACCACCTAAAAACTCCTGTGCCTTATGTGATTGCTTGTTTATTTACTACTTCGCATAGATGTATGCTTAGGGCCGCTCTCAGTTAGCATTAGACTCTGATTGCATTTCCATTTGAATGAGTTGCATATGTCTTCAACTAACATGTATATAAAAAGGCATGGCAGGAAAGATAGATTAGGCCTATCTGGAATGTCATCTCTTGTGTGAGGAGATCCTAGATCGAACCTCTGCCTCGTACTTGGTTGTTGGTTACTCTCTTTATTCGAGTGACACTTGTTGGAATCCATTTACACACTGAGTGTTTGAGATTGAGTTTTTGTAAAGATTTCTTTCTATAATTGAATGTTGTTATCTTTCTAGATCAGTGAGTGTGTAGATAAAAGTTTAATTCCGTAATTGCTTTTAACAGGGATCCATTCACCCCCCCTCTCGATCTCAACCGTGCACCACATCACTTGGTAACCGAGTTGATTACCGTTCCAACAATTGGTATCAGAGCACCAACAAATATCCTCTCTTCCTCCACACATAGAGGGAAAGCCTGAATAATACTCTCCTTTCCTCTGAAAGAGCTCAGAGGGAACTAAGAGCAAGTTCGAAATAGGAAACAAAAAAGAAGAACAAGTGAAATCTGTTCGAACGGAATGCAACAAAGACAATGTAGCTTCCAATTGAAGCATTCTCCCAAGGAGTTAGGCTGGCTGCACTCAAATCTCTCTTCCTCTTTATGGTGACACTCTCTTTCTTTTTCTTCTGGAGTGGCTTTCTCTCTGAATATGCAATGGGAGCAACAGCAGCAGCTTCAACGGCTTTCTTCGAAGGAGGAGACAGCCTTTAAATAGAACAAGGTCTCCGTGAGGATTGGAAGAGGTAAAAAACCTAGTGAAATCTCATTGGTCCACCTGGCACTATGAATATTCTTCCTCTAAAATCCTCTGAAAAAGCGTGCCACCTTATCTTGGATCACATGCCATTGTATCGCTGGAGTTAGTGTTCTTAATCGAGTTTGAATTCAGGTTGTAAAATTGGGATTTAGATCTTCAGATTTGTTAGCTCACGATGATCTGCATCGACCTGTTCACTTAGGCTTGTATTTGTGCATCAACCTATTTGATGGATTGCCTGTACTGAGACACCGATGCATGAACTGGTGCATCGACCTTGCTAGTAGATATGAAGTAGATGCATTGCCCTTTCTTCTGAAATAACTGAGGTGCATCGACCTTTTCATCTTGAATTGCTTGCGTACACCGACCTTGCTAGCAGATATGAAGTAGATGCATCGACCTTGTGATGCCAAGAATTGTTCAGCTGCATCGACCTTATGTCTTGAATTGCTTAGATGCATCGACCTTGAGAACTTGTAAGTGTTCATGTACATCGACCTTGAGAACTTCAAGTGTTCATGTGCATCGACCTTGAGAACTTCTGGTGTTCATGTGCATCGACCTTTAGAACTTTAGGTGTTCATATGCATCGACCTTTTCTTAGCACAAATTCTATCTACCGAGACCTGATATAGCGTAACCCTTTTTGCATCGACCTGATCCTTGAATCATAGCTTCTTGTGTCGACCTATCTTCTTTAACTCGTAGCCTTCTGCATCGACCTGTTAACATGAAGACCAATGATGCATTGACCTGACTAGCATGAAAATCAATGATGCATCGACTTGACTATCAAAAGGCAGATGTAGCACTTATGACATTCCTATTTATGACTTCAATGACTTTTTCTTCATGTAAGCTCAATTGACTTATATTGTTAGACATCATCAAAACCACAGGGATACAACACTCTCCACTGATCTCCAAAAAAATATACCAATTTTGAAACGAAGATTTCAGTCGAGGATTACGTTGTACTTGGTTCATCCTCCTCCCAGGGACATAAGGTCCCTAATTCCATTCCATTAGATTTTCTCTCTCCAACTTCTGCTCCTAGGTTAGAAGTAAGGTTTGTTGAGTCTCCTAGGGAAATAGGGTCATGTTCTAGTATGTCCAACCCCTCCTCCATGCTTGAGGAGCGCCTGATTACTCGTCATTCTAGATCCATTCCTGATAGGTTCTTGCAGGATTTAGCTCAGCGTTGCCATGCCCTCCTCAAATGCCCAGAATTTGTTGAGACGACGATTGTCCTAGAAGAGGATGAGGTGCAAGATGGGGTATGGAGTGATGACAGTCTAGGCATTTTTGAACTCTTGGATGAGAAAGACCCAGTCAATTTTGAGGACAGCGATGTAGAGGACACTGCCGATATGTATGCACAGGGTTTAAAGAGGTTTGATGAACCTTCCTTGGTAGTGGATGAACCTACAAAGAAAATCAATTTGGGGACTAATGAGGATCCCGAGCCCATTATTATTTCTACTAATCTCCCTCTTGAGATTGAAGAAGAGTTGATTAAGGTTTTTAGGGAGTATAGCGATTCTTTTGCCTGCTCATACGAGGACATGTTGGGTCTTGACCCCTCTTTAGTGGAACATCGACTTGTGCTTAAGCCAGGGGCAAAGCCCGTGAAGCAAAAATTGAGAAGATTCTAGCCCCACATGGCCTTGAGGATGAAAGAAGAGGTCGATAAATTACATAAGGCTAAGTTTATTCAAGTTATTTTATATCCTCAGTGGGTGACAAATATAGTCCTTGTCATCAAGAAAGATGGGAAAGTCTGAATTTGTATCGATTTCAGAGATTTAAAAAAGGTATGTCCCAAGGATGATTTTTCGTTGCCTCATATATATGTGTTGGTGGATAACACGGTCGGGTATGAAGCTCTCTCTTTTATGGATGGCTACTCAAGTTATAACCAGATCCATCTAGCTCTGGAAGATTAAGAGAAAATCTCGTTCACCACGCCCTGGGATACTTATTGCTATGTGGTGATGCCGTTTAGTTTAAAGATCCTGCACTTTCACGTTATGGCAGACAGTCTGCGTTCCACCGCTTTCCTGTTCCTGCGCAGGCGATGCGCCTGCGTAGCAAAGCATCAGGCATGCTGCGAAGCCCACCGCGATAGATCCACGGAAACGGCGCATGAGATCGCTCCCTTGCTGGTATTGACGCGAGTTACCGTGGCATAGCGAAAGTTGTCATCTTGTCGATGGCACATGACGATGCCGGCAAGGATCGGCTGTGTCGCAGCCAACATTCCGCAAGGCCGAAAGCACCAACGTGATCATGCAGATTCCGTTTTACCGTGCTGCCGTTAAATTCACATCTGGCAAACCATTCGTTGCCTAGTTTGGCAAACAACCGGAACGATGCGGAGACAGCTTGTGCCAAAGCGAGTCGCCTTGATCATCTTTTTCGTTTCGATATGCCTGTGCCTGCTGTGGGGCGCGTATCGGGCCGCGCGACATGAAGAAGCAAGGCCGGCGATGCCTCGCCGCACCACCCTGCATATCGCCGACTCCCAACGGCAGACCTGCGCTCCTGCAAGGCGTGGCGAGCCACTGGCGACAACCGCCCGCGCGCGTCGCCGCCCTTACGCTACCCCGCCGAATCCGCCTTGACGCTTTGCTCATCCTCCGCACACGCGCCATGCCCGCAGTCGCACTCTTCCTCGGTCACGCGCGCGCCGACCCGGTTGTCGTTATAGCGGCAGGATTCGCTGCAATATTCCTGGTGACTGTCGATCATGCATTCGCAGGGCGCGTAAGCGCATTTGTGATCCATCTGCATGCTGCTCTCCTGGTCGTAGCTTGCGAGGCTCATTCCGCTCTCCTATCCGCAACTCGTTTATCAACGACTGTTCGCGCGATCTCACCACACTCACGGAAAATTCCTGCCGGTTGCACACATCGCTTGCGATAGTCGGCCGCGAAAAGATCGCTTCCATACATGCGACTGTTTCCGTTCAACTCTCAGCAGGATGTGCTTGCCATGATCGACTGGGCCTACGCTCACGTACCCGCACCCATACCTGATCCGGTCAGGCCACCCACACCGCCGCCGGACCTGCCGCCGCAAGAGCCACCCAATCCAACCCCGCAACGGCCGCCGCTGACCGATCCGGACCCTGTGCCACCGCCTGCCGGCGATCCGGAAGAAACACCGCCCATGCCGCAGGCATGAGCGGTGCGTTGAATACGCCGAGTATATTCAGAGTGCCTGCGCCATCTGCAGGTGATGTTGCAAGGTCGGCAAGGTTTGCGCGGCAAATGCCTTCACGTCGGCATTGGTACCAGTGGATGACTCCGCGGTAAACAATTGCACCGCATCCTGATGATCTTTCTGCATCATGGTGGTGTAGACCATTGTGAGGAAGGAAAATTTTGCAAAGCCAAGCACGACCTAATAATGTTATGCCCGTTACAGTCGTAACGGATCACCCCGATCCATCGGAGGTCTAATCGACATAGCCCAATCGAGGCTCACGAGAGTATCGCCAGCTCACGGATAAAATATTGCATCGCCAGCACACGAGCGGGATACCCGTGAGCGGACATTCTAAGCGCAGCAAAATTCACCAATAGATGAACGTCGGGTCACTGTCATTGGACTTGTCCCGACGTGGCTCGTGTCGTCCCCACACCATCGAGATATTCTCCACAACGATTTCCCTAAGAGAACAGACGAGTAAGTGGCGCACGATCCCACAATCAAGCAGGACGTCACTCCCCAGTCAACACTATGCTAAGTCATACACGTCATTGTTTCCTATATAAATAGGTCCCCAGTAAGACCCAAGAGAGGGGTAGACACATAGGTATACACCGGACAATTTAGAGACTCACATCACCAACGGAGAGAAATCTCCACACAGCGAGAGAGAGAGAAAGAGAGCTCCCACACACTCGCCACCAAAAGAGACCTCAGTTGGATAGCGGTGAGAGAAAAGTCTCGTCACGATTCTTCTCTTCTTATCTCTCTGATCATTTCCTGCCCTCTCTGAGCACTCTTCGAGTGCCCTCTCCAGACTACATGCTCTCAACTCTCATCTTTTATTTATTTTCTCTTTGATTATTCTCGGACAGTTCTGACATAAACGTCAAAGGGTTATTTTCTAAGATCTGTCTCAAAGCTCATTTCGATGTTTTTCCTATTGATTGTGGATTTTCTCAAGGTGATCGATTCTCGTCAAATAAATTTTGAAAATATAATGTGAGCTAAATGAGACACTTTTTAATCTCTACACGAAGTATATCACACACACATCCGAAAATCTCTAATGAATCCTGGTGACGGGCGGAATTAAACCCATAGCATTTACATTTTCTCTTATTTCTCCTGACCCATCGAAGGTAGATGCCCCTGCCCACCTCTCCGCAATGAAGTGGATGCTCACCTTGGCTCGTATGTCATCTGAGATGTTCTTTTTGGATATTCCTGCTACGACGAAAGTTTTTTTTTTTTGCTTCAGTCTAATAATGTTAAAGTTATCGGCGGCGATCTATTTAGGCTTGTGAAAAGCTCCTCATCGGCGTTAAATGATCACGTGAGTTCGAATGAGGTGTGCCGCTGGAGGCCACTCTTAACGGCAATTTCGGCAAGGCCTCTATTTCTTTCACAGTAGAAGTATCCGATAAGAACCTGCCCTTGTCGGATTTTACTCACTCGCAATAGAAGTTACATTGGAATCCCCATCCCATGCACGACGGTGTTTGCTGTCAAAGAGCCACTTTAAAGTAATTGGGAGTCGGTAATCTACGGAGTGTATGGAATGCTATGTTTTTATTAGTTTTTGAGGTGAAATTTTTAGGTGAAGGTCAATTTTAGTTTCGACTTAAGAAACACGGGGAATCAGTGGTTGCAAACCAGAAAATGCACACCTCCGATCCGGAGGATGCAACCCAGCAAGCAAGCAGACCAAAATAAAATTCACAAGTGGATGGCCGCAAAATGCAACGTGGGCTCACATGGCCAGCTGCTGTTGACCCTGAATGCCTGATGATTCCTCTCTGGAACTACAAAGGAAATTGGTGGCAACACCCATGAAAAGGGCAAAGTGAAAGGGCTGGCAAGAACAAATCCACCCTTTTTAAATTTCAAGAGACAGACCAGACCACTCCAATCCCAGCTATCAGCACACCTATCCAACTTTACATGTTTCCGACGTCCACCAGTCCAAGGGAAGTATACCATGGACCAGTGGGTGCAAACGGAGGAGGATTTACAAGAAGGGTCAAAACAAAAAACAAAAACAAAAGCAAAAACAAAACAATGTTCCATAATCTAGACCGACTTGTTCCAGACATGGTCATATGGATAGTTGTCGTAGATTTCACCTGGGCTAAAAATCCTCACTTGATGTACTGGGAAAGCCACTTGAAGCCGTCACCATAACCCATCTTGCGGACAACGCTGCACATGAAGACCTCGAGGGGGCGAACATTGGAATCCTCGAGGTTCACCTTGCCCTTGCCAGTGGTGAAGTTGCTCAGACCGAGGTGGTAGCGCAGCTCTTCTTCGGAGGCCGCGTAGGGGATGTCAATCTTGTTCCCTAGGACAAGGAACGGGACATTCGCCAGGGAATCCTCCGAGAGCAAAGCATCCAGTTCCCTCTTCGACTCGGCGAACCTCTCCCTGTCGTAGGCATCCACTAGGTATACAACTGCGTCCACCTGCAAGGATCATGAGCCGTACCGTGTTAAGAGGTAAATGAACGCCGTATAATGGAAAGTGGAAAGTGGAAACAGAGCAACACCGGACCAGGTTTGGGTGCGTTCGGTTTGGTAACCCCTACTCGGTATGGAAAGCACTTTGCGGCCTCTGAAACTCCCACCTTGTTAAACTGGGGTTCAATGCATGAGAGAGAGCCGTCGGGTAACAGATTTAAGCATGTAAAATGGGTGTCTCCCCTCTAAAATTCATATAAATGGAGGAAGGAAGAGTGAAGATTATGGAGCGCTTGATGTAGTTTGATGTTTACGTAAAACTGGGCGGGGCCTTGCAGAAGCCTGAAGCTTCTTCCAGATCAGAACGAAAGCAAACACACACTTACACGCAGATCAAAATGCAAAAGCATTGTCATCAGCTATAAAAGCTGATCACTTTCCTAGATTCGCCGCAACTTCACGGTAGCAAGCATAACGTCAAGTGGGACTAATTCTACCGTTTGTGCCTGTTCGTCTATAAAATCTGAGACTGACACAGTTACGACAGTCGATCTCATATAGCCCATATGGCAGGGTACCGCCTTGGGCTTTGGCATCCACTAGATAGTAGATACCCCAAGTGATGACCACAGACTCCAACATGAACAAAAATAGCTAGTCGAAATCAACGGAGATGTCAATTCATCAATCTTAAAACAATATAAATGGAATCCTTACTTCTCTCTACAAAGGTAGACATATTTAAAAAATAACCCATCTCCCTCACACGGCCAATTCCTGTTTCCCATCCCTTACTCTCCGAAGGTGATTATGAAACCCATCTTCTGAGAAGTCATACTATAAGCAAAAAGGGTATTAGACCAAGCTAGCAGTAGGAGAACTCCTGCACGATGAAGGGGTGCTTGGTAATGGTGTCGAAGAAGTTGGCCATGTCAAGGGTGAGGATGAAGGATTGCTCTCCACTTGGCCATAGATGAACCCTATCTGGTGGCACTTCGCTTAGATAGATCCATTGGTGGTGGAGGCCATTGCTACAAGAGTTATCCCCGAAGGTGGCCTAAATAAACTAGATCTTCAGATTATCCTAAAGAAAGCCTAGTAGTAAAGGGATACGTCTCCAAATCTAAATATGTCACACCTCACTACAACAAAAATATGGAATGCGGCACATGTGTACATATATCAGAGAGTAGTAGCACCGTGAACATTCAGCAGCGTAAAATAATTTGTCATTAACCACGCATTATGAAGAGAAAATTAGAAATGAATATTTCTCGTTCACAATCCATAATTAAATACAAAAATGTCTTGGTACAAAAGCTTGCCTAGGCAATAAAACTAACAAAATGAAGACTACTATGGCGTTGTCAACCTGCAGTCACAAAGCCACACCTGGAAGGTCTACCACTCGTGCAGCACTTCTAAAAACCAAAGCAGTAGTACACTACTACACCACCTCACGGCTTGGCACCTAAAATGAATTACACAACTTGTTAAGTATACACAGTAGAACTCCTAACACTAACCTAGCGGTCGCCCGCTAACAGAAATACTTTACATTCGTGCCTAACCTATCCGCAGGTTCTACCATCTAATTCCGAAAGCACGATACAATTAATATTAAGTGCAACTACTTCAGATGAGATAAAGCTAGAATGCTTGGGTAAAAGTTTAATCAATTGAGCTTAGGTGGATCAACAATGGATATGTCCTATTCCATCGTCCAAGGCTGATGAGGCCAAGGAAGAAAACCTGAAAACTAGACACAGTAGCTAAAGATATCGTGACAGAAACATAAACTTACAACATGAATTAATTCATGAAAATGAGTATCATAAGTATAAACTGCATACGGAAGAGCATAACAAATCATGTGGCATCTCATCAGTGCTTGAATGGAAACTTGTTTTTGTATATTTCTCTTATCAGGAAAGCTAACATGTGATCTTTTTGGGTAAGCATACTTGCGCATACATACATATAGTGCGTACATAGTAGCATATCATATTCATAACCATAATCTTAAAATGGAACTTACATTCATATTTTCATTATATTAACCAGAGTAATCAAAGTTTAAACATGGAACATGGATCGTTAGCTAAACACAGAAAGAATATGCAACGACAGCTTCACACTTTGGGCGGTTGCACCTACGGGTGACTCTACACTAGGTTTCTCCTCTAGAACACCTAGTGCGGGTAACCCTTTCCTTCGGTAGTTCTATCTATTGGTAGCATTTTCTTTTGTACATTCGAGTAGAAGATTCAAAGGAAGAAACGTGGCTCAACGAGGCGATACGGTCCAGGTTCAAGTTAAATCATGACATGCAATAGACCTTCAGTCCGAAGCACCCTATACTCATGCAATGCAAGGTTTATTATCCTTAAAATGACCTTAACCAAGATCAGGTAACGACGCAACGTGTTTTCTTGCTTCATTCCACCTTACAGGAAACTCATCTTGAGTCTTATTAACTTACCATAGTTATTGTGTATCTTATCATTCATGAAAATCTTCGTTAACACTCTAGAGAAAACTTAAAGATGTTAGAGCACAAGTCTCTACTCGATCTGAACACGTGTAGTTTGTACTTATTAGGGAACGATTTAGAACATAGATCAAAGAAACTAGGCATAAGGTCCACGCCTAGTTCATGCTTAGAAATACTATGTCAAGGAAGCTGGAAACTCTGAGCCATCTACCATTCCCTTCACACAGCCTGTCTTACTCTCTCCCTGGTTCGCCCTAAGGAAAAGAGGTTGGAGGAACATGAAACCAAGTCTCATAAAGGAAAAGATGTTGAATGGTGATATGAGAAGCTTGTATAAGACTTACCACTCTGAGGCAGCAAAGTTCTCCCAAGAATGCTCTAAGGAGTGCAGGAAGCTAAGGACAATGAGAAGGACATGGATAAGAGAAAGGAAATGAGTGAGATATTATATGACTCTCTCTCTCCTATGGTTAGGGTCTGCCCCTTCCATAACTCCCTTTTCGGTTAAGTCAGACTGTCAGACCACTTTCAGGCCTACTAATCTACTCCATGCCCTGACACCCTCTTCTATTCATCTAGTCATATTGTGCCAACTCTCGTAGAAAATCTAGCAGGTTCAGATCCTGGGAGTATTCTAATCTAAGGAAGATCCAGTATTGTCATGTTTCAACACTATGTAGGTCCAAAGAGAGTCTGACACTGTAAAAGTTCTACGACTTTGTCGTTTACTCGACGTCGCTGACTCTCATTACCTATTTTATCCCTAGGTCACATCATCTAAGTATGGTTGTACATTTCATTTCATAACGACCCTGATGTCCAACCCTATTCTGGCAGCTAACCAACATCAAATTTCTTATCAGCTATTTTTTTTATCTTTTCCTTCAATTTATCATCAATTTCTCATCCATCTATTCGTCATATAATCTAATTCCTCAATATATTGTCTATCCGCTCAATATATCATCTATTCCCTTAATATATCGTCTATCTATGAGTCGACAGAAACAATTCATGTAATAGGCTACTTCGTCTAATGCTTTTGACTTGGAGAATACTTCGTCTATTTTCTACATTGTCTAACTCTCATAACTATATCATCATCTAACTGCTTCCCCCTTAGACAGAACATTGTCTATCTACTCTCATTTAGATGAAACATCGTCTAACTATCCCCACTTAAATGAATCATCATCTATCTACTCCCACTTAGACAGAATATCGTCTATGTCTACTCCTTTCGTCAAACTTCCTACCCTTTCGTCTACTTTTGTTCCATCTAGCTGCGACGAGTTGATCATCACCGTGGCGCGCCGCCTGAAATCGAGCCTGCGTAGCGGCGATATCCTGGCGCGCACCGGCGGCGACGAATTCGCCATTTCGACGCGCATCGCGGGCGGCCGCGCCGACGTGCGCGAAATGGCGCGGCGCATCCGCGGCTGCTTCGATCATCCGTTCCGCATCGGCGAACTCAAGGTCAGCGTCGATTGCGCGCTCGGCTGCGCGATTCAGCCCGGACATGACACCGATATCGGCGACCAGATCCGCCACGCGCAGATCGCGCTGAAGCGCGCCAAGCAGACCGACCGCATCGAAATCTACGAGCCCGAGGCGGCGATGCTGTCCGATAATCGCTTCGGCCTCGAAACCGCGCTCAGGAGCGCGATCGAAGAGGACCGTCTGCGCCTCGCCTTCCAGCCGCTGATCGAGCTGCCCAGGCACATGCATGGCGTCAGGGACCTCGTGAAGCAACTCATCACGTGGACGCCGGATGTCGACCCCAAGAAGATTCCGTGCGACCTCGTGATGGCCCTTTGGTTTGCCGAGGTGCGGTGCCGTGAACTCACGGTTCAGCAGACTCGCGCAATCAACCCGCATCGGCGGGTTGTTCGGTTCGCTGCCCGTGGACCTCAGAAGCAACGGAATGTCATTCGGCTCGCTGACTACAGAACGGGCGCGTAATCCCTAGAGACAGGTGTCACTTTGCTTAGCGATCGACTGGTGTTGGAGCGCATCAACACGATGCGTCTGCGCGCCAAAGAGCGCGATGAGCGGCAGAAGAACGTCTTGTCGATGCGTGACAACGACTATGCGGCGGTGAAGGCCGGCCTCCTGCCGGACGAGTTTCCCGAACCGCTGGTCGCCAACCTGATTGACACCGCTGCGCACGATCTTGCAGAGGTGATGGCACCCCTGCCGGCGATCTCGTGTGCGTCCAGCTCGCAGGTCACGCAGTCGAAGAAGGACTTCGCCAACAAGCGCGCCCTCATTGCCAACTCCTACGTGCAGCGGTCCCGCCTCGCGGACCAGATGTACCTGGGTGCCGACCGTTACTCGACCTTCGGCTACATGGCGTACATCGTCGAGCCGGACTTCGACGAGAACGTCCCCGTCATCCGCGTCGATGACGCCCTCAACTCCTACTTCGCGTGCGACTACATGGGCCGCGTCGTCCAGTACGTGAGCATCTGCAAGGTTTCCTGCGAGGAACTCTGCATCATGTTCCCCGACTACGAGGACGCGTTCAAGGAGTACAAGCGCAACCACAACGACGAGCTCGAGATCGCGGAGTGGCGCGACAAGGACGGCTACCGCGTCCTCGCGCCGGCGCTCGACGTCCAGCTCGCGTTCGTCCCAAACGCGATCTCCCGTGTGCCTGTCCGCCTGGTCATGCGACCGAA
>JANBPO010009260.1:13462585-13524053 GCA_024336825.1 Amorphophallus titanum
AATACTCATAAAAGCTCTTTCATGGTGTCTAAGCATATGCCAAATCATGCTATAGACCAGATCCAACAACTAACTAGATATCAGCAAAGAACTGGGAGCATCAATTACTTAGGGATTCCTCTTTTCAAAGGGAGAGTCAAAACTCCTCATTTCAAATATTTACTTCATAAAGTCAATGCTAAGTTAGCTAGTTAGCAAAGTAAATTCCCTTCTCAGGCAGGAAGAATTACATTAAACAAATCGGTTCTATCCTCTATTCCCATATATACAGCCAGTGCTACTGCTGTTCCATACACAATTCACAAGCAAATTGAGAAAATTTGTGCCAATTTTTTGTGGCAAGGGCTTGAAACAGTTCATAGAAAGCATTGGGTCTCTTGTGACAAGATATGCCGATCTCCATCTGAAGGTTGTCTGGGCATTCACAGATTGTAGGATATTCAAATGTGCTCCTATGTCGAACAGCTGTGGATTTCTTTACACAGTAATTCTCTCTGGGCAAAATTTGTCAGAAGCAAATACATTCAAGGACAACACATCTCAGAGTGTAAAATTCCTTTTTCAGCTGGCATTAAAGCTCAAGACTTTGATAAAGCTCAGTCGATTCTAATGGCAAGTATGCACAAGATAGTGCATAATGGTGCAACAACTAACTTTCATAAAGATACTTGGTATGAGGATAAACCCTTGCTAGAACATATTTCCCACCAGATTAGCTCCTGCCTGAACATTGTTCGGTTCAAACTGCACTGGCTGATCATCAACACCCAGTTTGGCAAGGGATAGTAGATAATAACCTGCGGACTAATCTCTACAGATTTGCTATTCAAGATGGGAATGATATACCCATATGGTCTTTTACCAATTCTGGTAATTTTAATATCAAGTCTACCTATTGTTACATCAAAGGGCAAGTGGTTGATGCATCTGCTACCAAGCTTTGGTACCAAAGATTTCCCTCTCGTGCTTCATTATTCTATGGGAAAATTCTTAACCATGCTGTGCCAGTGGACAGTCGGGTCCAAAATAGTGGAATTCATATTGCATCTCGTTGTGATTGCTGTTCATTCCCTCATGCTATTGAAGACATTGATCACCTCTTTATTACTAGTGAAGTGGCGACTTACCAATGGAATAAATTTGGCTCTCTAATTGTTAATCCTCATTTGGAAATCAATACCATTTACAGTCGCCTTTACAACATTCTCAATGAGGCAACTATTCATAGTCCGCAAGGATTTATATCTCTACTAGTGGCTATGATGATTGTTTGGGAAACATGGAAATATAGTTGTCGTAACAGGTTTGAAGGATTTAGAACTAATTTCTTTCAGATAGCTGATCAGATTCAAGATGATATTGCTTAGATTATGAGGCAGATTACCTTCAATTATGGTGTTGGTAAACCCTTGCGTTATATTCTCCAATCATTGGGTATTACTATCATTCATAAAATTTTATCTTGCATCACTATTCGATGGCTTGCTCCCAAGTCAGGTTTTTCACTTAATGTTGATGGCGCTAGCAAAGGCAATCCCGGTCCTTCAGGGGGGTGGATGTTTTAGAGATTCCCAAGGAAAAATGCTGTTGGGTTTCTCTCATTATTATGGTCATGGATCCAACATGGTTTCTGAAGGAAGGGCCCTTCTTGATGGCCTAAGATTGGCCCAGATGCACAATATCCCTGTTTCTGTTATTTACACTGATTCTCTTGCTTTGGTTAATCTTTTAAAACACAATAGAAGCCCTCCTTGGGCACTCCTTCCATGGTGGAGAAAGCTTCAGGACACTTTCAGCTTGCTTCAATCTCCCATTGTTCATACCTACAGGGAAGCAAACCAGGTTGCGGATGCTTTGGCGAGCTATGCTGTCTTCATGGGCTGTAACATTGTTTTCTCATCTACCAGGGAGCTGCCTCTTATGGCTAGAGGATATGTCACGGCTGATGCCTCCCGCATCCCTAATATTCACATCTGGCATGCATAGTTATGGCTTTTTTCTTTCATTTTACACCCGGCATGTACAGCTATGGTTCTTTTTCACTTCTCCCTTTTGTATGCTAGGGGCATGGCCCTCATGAACTTGTATTCATTCTTCAATGCAATAAAATCACATCTAGTGGTGTGAAGTTGGAGTGAGAACATTTCTTTCCTCTCGAAAGGGGTGCACTCTCACTTTGTTCCATTAGAAGATTTGAGGATAAAAAAAAATGCACAAGTGCTGCTAAACTTTGAGATGCATTCTTAAGTCATGTACTTCAATTTCCAAACGAAGGCTTGTGCGCATTAATGATTTCTGATTTCTTATCTTTGGTTCATTCTTTAAAGGAAACGCTGGATATGAAGGTATGAGTTTTGACAACTCTTGTTAGTCCTAAATTTTAATTGTTAAGGGACTAGCAATGTTCAAGTTGGGGGATGTGATAAGTGTCTATTTTCTATGATAATTCATTGCATACACATTATTTTAGGTGCATATAATTAAGTAATTATGCATATTTCGTAGTTACTCTCAACTTCGCATATAAATTGGGTCTTTTCACATAAATTGATTAATTTGGTGATTTCATTTAATAAAATAGAGTTGAGAGTCATGAACATTAATTCTCCATTGCATAATTATGAGCATTTATGATTTATGTGCACATTGTGACAATTTGTATGGACTAAATTGTAATTATGTGTGTGCAGGACACTGAAGGTAATTGCAAGAAACTCCGGGGGTAAAAATAATTATTTAGGGATTTTATTTGTTTAGAAAATTATTTCTTAGTATTTTACCCAGGGTGCTACACCCTCCCCCACATAAAAGAATTTGGTCCCCAAATTTACCTGATTTCCTTTCATGACAGTGGGGTATAATCGCCATATTCAAAACATGTGTCCTAGCTAGATCATTCTCATAACATCCTAAGTGCTATGATCACCATATCCGATTCAAGCAATTATGGATAAAATAGGATTATAGAGTTACCTTCCAATGCTTGCAGCGCTTCTTCCTTTAAGAGTGGACAATGGGCGATTTTATGATCTTTGCTTTGGCATCAGATGTATTTCCTGAGTTTATACCAACACTCGTCCGGATTGTGCCTTCCTTTCTTGCAATGTTCACATTTTCCTTTGGCAGGAACAATTTGTTGCTCATCATTCCGGGGTTTCTTGTCCCTACGAAAACCATTACCTCCATTGGACCTCTTCTTGCCATTCACGGGTTCCTTGTTCTTGGATCCATTGGCGAATTCTTTCTTAGCAAGTTTCCCTTTGATTCGCACCATCATATCCATAGCATCCTCCAATAGTTGCACTTTTCGGATCATCTCCATATATGTTTGAATCTCCAGCGGAGCCAATTGAGGAATGAGCTCCACCTTCATTCTGTTCATGAATCTTCTCACTCTCATTTTCTCCATACAAACTAAGTGTGATGCATACCGAGCCAATCTAAAAAATTTTGCTTCATAATTCGCTACCGATAAACTACGTTGTTTCAATGCCGTGAATTCCATAACCTTCTTCTCGCGGATTCTTTCCGAGAAATATTTCTCATTAAAGTGCTCTAAGAATTCAACCCATGATACTTGTTCATTAGGCAAGATCGCTTCCACGGATCCACACCATGCCCGAGCATCCCTTTCTAGTTGATAGGTCCCTAGTAGTACCTTCTCTTCATCGGTGCATTGCATCACCTTAAAGGTTCTCTCTATTTCTTACACCCAATCTTCTGTTTCGTCCGGGTCAGTAGACCCACTAAACTTAGGGGGATTCATCTTTTGGAACTTCCTATGCAAATCCCCAGCATCATGTTATGCTCCTCCTTGTGCAACTTGTTGTAAAGCTTGTGTTAATCCTTGTACGGTGCGTTACATTTCTCTCCATTGAGCTCTCTCGACACCCATTTTAGCCTACACAATCAGTTTTAAATTAATGATTATCATATCTTGACATTAATATAACATAGATGAGACATATTTTATTAGTTAACCTATAGCTCTACCCAAACCTCACGGGATTCCTATAGGGTAACTAACAAAAGACGACTGAACTTATAGCTGGGACTTGATGACCTAGGGATTTTGAATGCCTAGGCTCTGATAGCCCCTTCTGTCGCGCCCCGAATCAATAGTAGCGAAACGTGTCCGTTTGCTCGAAACGTGACAGTTAAATAGTCATGTCAATCAGAACATAGCCATAACATTGGACAAAAATAGAACTTCATTGTAAATATAAGTTTATTACACCACGTCCCGGATGGTTTGCCATGCCCTACCGGATCAGTGCCAAATCCTGCCAGCTGAAAGTTGGTATGCATTTGATCCAGTGTCAGGTCGCCGGTGGCACGATGAAGGAGGCGGCTAAGGGGGAGGCTGGCCTGAGAGAGAGAGAGACACATGGGAGCGGTGAGGCGAGGTGCTTCAGCGGGGTCCGGCGGCGCAGCATGGGGGATGGTGACGGCACAATAAGGTGGAGCAGGTGGCGGCACTGCCTGGGGAGGGGAAGGCCTGATGAGAGGAATGAGAGGGAGGGAAGAGGGGATTTTGGGAGAATAGTGGAAGTGATGAATGAACAGTCACCTGGCAATGTTCATTCCACACTTCTGCCATTCCTCCGAGAATCAATCTAAAGAAAAAAATGCACTCCAAAAGCCCACGGAGATGACGCACCGTGGGGGAGGCACAAAAAAAAAAAACTCGTGTTATGGTACCGTACCGCACCGTCGGAGCACTGGCAAGGTGCATGCCAGCGGTTCGGCCAACCTTGCAAGGTTGGCAGTATCGACCGAAACTGATACGTTTCGGCCGAAACGTATCGGTTTCGACCGTAACCGAAATGATACTAGACCTGCTCATTGTAGCAAGTCTAAAATTAAAAAAAAATAATTTTAATGGTTTCGGGTTAAAGGGGATTATCGGTTTCGCCCGAAACTTACAGGTTTCGGGTGAAAGGGGAGTTCACTTTCTGTTCTCCCTCAGATCTGAGGGAGAAAGGGCCTGTTGCTAACTGCTGAGCGGCTGTTGCTGTTGTGCTGGGTGCTGTTGCTGTGCTACAGGGTAGGGAGACTGCAGGGTTTGCTACCGCCGTCGTAAAGAAATGCTGTGTAGTTGCATTTTCTTGAGGTAAATTTGGGGTTTGTTTTGTTTTGTGTTTTTTTAGTTGGGTTGAAAGTTTTTTTTTGTAGGTTAATTTTAAACCATGAAATATGTTGATACTTCAAATTAAACCCTAATTAGGTGCACAGTAAAATCTGCACTGGGACAGCAACTCAGAATTGCGTACACGGCGGCACAGCGGCGGCACGTTCGGCGGCGGTGGTGGTTGTAGCAGCAGGAAGGGAGATAGAGGGGATGATAGAAGGGGCCTAAGCCCTGGATTCAGAGGAGGAAGAGGAGAGGAGGAGAGAGGGGCGCCCAAGCTCCAAGGGAGGTTTCTTCCAAAATGACTTTCATTGATTTAACAATTAGAAATACAACCTTATATATGCCCTCCACAACATTCAATCTCAGCCCTTAGATCTAGGTTTGGGGAAGGGAATGGACAAGATTAAGTCCTGCCATTTGTCCTAATACAATTAAAAAAAATTAATCCAAGAGACAAGCTAGGGCGCCCCCTTGACTTCCATGGGTGGAATCTTGACATTTCATCCCATTTGTCCCCCATGTGTCTAATTGACTAGTCAACCTTCTAGATGCCACCTTGGATAGTTGACCAGCCCCACATGGGACCCTAGGGCATAGGTGGACTAATGGGGAAGAGGGTGGGGGCCCCTACTGGACTGTTCCTTCTAGCAGTAGCATCTGGCAAACTCACCTCCTCTAACTGGTCTAAGGCTTCTAGCTGATGAAGAATCCCCTCCTTTTCTTGTTTGTTGGGCAGACTCCTGCCAGCACCCCATCTTCTGAGCGCATGGGATAAATGCTTCAGTTTCCTAATCAAAGTGGCCATGCGAGTAGCATGTGGATTGTACCTCTTTCACTCTCTCCTCACTATGTCGAAGAAGTCTGCCTCTCTGAGTCAACCCCTCTCAAATCTAAAAACCTAGCTCCTCTCTTGACCTTAGTTGGTCCTCAAGAGGATAGGCTTATGATCTGAGGTTGGCCTAGCCAAACATGAACCCTGCACAAAAGGGAAGCGCGCCTCCCAATCCGCTGACACCAGAAATCTATCAAGTCTGGAGCAAGAAAGATTCGCCCTCAAGTTGTACCAAATGAATTGTACGCTCACCAATCTAATGTCGATGAGGGCAACCTCCTGGATGAAGTCACAAAAGTCTTCAATCTCCCCAACTTGGGAATGAGTCCTGATCCTCTCAGAGGCTGAAGTCACCGCATTGAAGTCACCACCCACTCACCAGGGGCAGCCTGAAGAGAAATGGTACTCGATCAACTCCTGCCAGAGCAAAGACTTCCCTTCCCTGGTTTGAGGGCCGCAGACCCCAGAGACATCCACGAAAAACCATCCCTCAAGTAACATAAGTGAAGGGAAATAGCTCACTGACCCACTTGTCTATCCTCCTTCACCTCTTCCACCTCGAAGGGATTCCACAACACCATGATCCCGCCAGCCCTACCCACCTTCAGAGAAGTCACTCCTTGAGTAAGCCTACTACCACCTCTCTCTCTCTCATCAACCGCTCACCCTCGCCCTCACACTTGGTCTCTTGTAAGTGGAGGATGTCTACCTTGCATCTTATCACCATCTCTCTTACCACTTTCCTTTTCTTCTCTCCTGCTAGACCCTTCATATTCTAAGAGATAATCCTCGTGGGGAAAGAAAAGTGTTTCCCACTCCTCCCTCTTGCTCCACCCCCTCCACCTCACTCACCTCCACCCCTCTCTCTATTCTTAATTGGGACTTCTCCCTCTTGGCCCCCCTCACTAGTGCAGCAATCCATCTTTTTTGGATAAGGAGAAGAGACCCCCTAATCCCCTTATCCACCCCTCCATAAGATGCACCCAACTTTTCTGTCAGATCCCTAAAGTGTTCCTCCATTAGCCTCTCCACCTCGTCCATCATAACTTTGCCTTCCTCCTTGCCTAGGATGCCTTCCTCCTTCGGCTCCTCAAAACCCTGAAGGTCAACAATTGCATCAGACAACTTAGCCAAATCACCCTCTTGGGACATCACACCCCGAAGGGGGGCTTCTGAAGCCTCCCTGAGGACCAGCTCCCTGGTGACCATTGCTTTGCCTGAAGGCACCATCGTCGGTGCCCCTGAAGAAGTCTCGAATCGCCGGCAGGTATCAGAGAGGTCACCAGCTGCTCCTGCTTCCAGAGCAGCCCCTCGGGCTCTTCGAAGAGCCGCTGCCGGACGACCCCACCAACAGAACCCCCTTTGTGCCGGGACCACAAGCCCCAGATAGGGCCTGTTAGGGAGATACCTGAGTAGGAGAAGGGGGTCCACCGTCTTCCAGCAAGGAGGAGCCGAGCTCTGGAAAGCAACCCCGCAATGGAAGATGTATTGTCATCTGTGGCCGTTTCTCCATGTCGTGGCATACCACCACGGAGCTCCCAACCACCTGCAGGGGTTGCACAGACCAGCACCCCTCCTGATCGATTGCCATCTTCTGCCCTTCCCTGTCCCCAGCCACCATCTGGGGACCATGGCATAACTGGCCTCCACTTGGGATGTGCCAAAGAGGCTCCTCAAACGCCTGCCACTGGCAAACGATTGCCGGCAGGCAAGAAATGGGGGTCGGACAAGTCCCGTGCATCGTCACACACAGGAGAGGTGAAGCGGGTCAAGCTGGGTGAGGGAGATGGAACTATTCGGGCCCATCAGATCCATTAGGCGAGAGAGACGGTCTCGCAGGTAAGTTCCGGGAAACCAGAACATGCCTATCACTTAAACCCGTTTCACCTCTACTCATGATCAACCTGCCAACTGAGCAAACCAGTGAACTGGCGGTCTGACCCGGCCCACCCTTTGAATTTGAAGGCCACGCCCAAACTCGAAGCTGTACGTCTTCAACCTCCGGTTATCTGCTTTGCAACCCTAACATCGGCGGTGGCGGACCCTGCATCTCCTCCAGCAACCATACGCGAGCGATGAAGACTTCGTCGGTGTTGGCCACGAAATATATTGAAATGTGTTTTGGGGAGGGTTTTCTTTGAAGAGAAACATTTTTGTATGAGGGTTTATTCTGTGGGTGGGCATCGTATCAGACGATTCAGGCTCGGGTGCTGCACCTTTTCCCACTGACCACAACCAGTGTCGATTAACATTGGTCTAATATTCGAACACCTTTGTTTATCTGTCAAAGAAACCTTAAAATCCCCTCTATAGGTTCTGATGTTGAGGGCTTGTTCACTTGGGCGACTCACAGTTACCACTCGTTTCCCACCGACAGACTGATTATCGTTCAAAGGGGTTACAAAGGGTTCTTCATGGTTATCTTCTTCCTTCGGAACCCCATCCCCCTCGGTTTTTATCTTTTCTTGTTTTGTTTTCTTCCTTCACGCAGGGGTGCTGCCTGTTTGTTGCAGAAAGAAGGGAACTCCCCATGCTGCCATCTTCATCCCGAGTGATTATCTAAGCAAAGGAGAATTGCCCAGGCTTTTTCCCTTTTCTCTCCATTTCTTTATTTCTTTTGTTTGCATCATTATATCATGCATGCATCATAGTTCTATTATTTTTACTAAAAGCTCCTCTCTCAACCACGTTGAAGCTCCAAAGTGCAACTCTTGCACACTTTTTGTCACTTTTGTCATCCTTATTTCTCATGCATTATGCATCATATTCTCCCTACCCATTGCATAAAGGGGTTTAAAAGGGCAATGCCCAAAAGGTGTGTTCAATCCCATGTTTTAATGTTTAACACCCCCTGCCACCGCCGCATCCGCAACCACCCTCCTTCTCTCTCTCTAGTCCACACACCCACCGCTAGAGACCCGCTGCCACCACCTGGCGTCCCCACCTGTCGACGGATGCCGCGACCCCCCACCCTCTGCATGCACTCACCGGCGACATCCCCACCTCACTGCCACGGCTGACTCTAATCCCATCTCCTCACTCTCCCCCTCACGGTCCTTCCACCCCACCTCCTCTCTCCCTTCTTGCACCCTCCGACCACCCCAATCCTCTCCGGTGAGCTCCCTCCAGCCACTCCCTCACCGTCGCGGTCACCCCATGCCACCGCTGTTGCCCCCCTTCTCTTCCTAATCGAACTACCGTCAACCACCGAGGCACGCCCCTCTCTACCTCTGCTAACAACCTCTGCTCCCTCTCTCACTCTACCTGTCCTTCTCTCCCACGGCACAGACCTCCTGCTCTCTCCAGCCGCGACCACTCCCTCTCTCATCTTTGCCAACCCCAACCAACAGACCTCCACTCCTCCTCTGACCAACCTAGCCAACCTCCATAACCTGGCCGCCAGCCAAACACCTCCCCCCTCACCACCGCGAACATCCCCTCTGGCCATCTCACCCCAGCTACTGGCGTCCCTCACCAAGACACCGCTCCCACGACCACCCACATCTTTGTCTCTCTCTTCTCTCTCTCTCTCCAGCCTGCACGACCACTCTCTCCTTCTCTCTATCTCTCTCTATCTCGCTCTTCATCTCTCTCTTCTCTCTCTCTTCTCTCTCTCTCTCTCCCACCTGCGGGATCTCTCTCTATACCTTTCTCACTCTCTCTCTCTTACTCTCTCTCTCTCCTCCCCACTCTCTCTCTAGTGCGCCCCCCCTTCTCTCTCCTACCCTTGCCACATCAGCCCCCCAATCTTTCATCTTCCCAAGATCATTAACCCCCTTTACTCCCACCACTTCCCAAGCAACCTTTCCCCTTCCCCATACACCCTTTCACCTTCCCAAGGGAGAATCCCTTCTCCCAAGCACCCCTTCCCCTCCCCAAGGCAACCCTTCCCATTCCCTAGGCCCCCATTCATCCCTCCATTAACCCACCACTCAAATCAATAGAGGAATCCACTCCATTCCCCAAGCCATTTGCGCCCCTCTCTCCACCTCCTCCAAGAGAGAACCTAACCATCCCCCACCACCCACTCCACTCCCCCACATACTAGCTGCGCCCCCTGGCCCTCCTTTCCCCACCGCTCTCTCCATTGACAACCCTCACTACCCCTCCAGCAACCACTACCAGCAACCCCTTTCTTCTCTTGCCATCCCTCCACTTCTTACCATTCCACACCCTTCAAGGGCCTCCAGTGCACTGCTCAGTTCACAGGTAGCAGTAGGAGCCCAACTTGTAGAACCTGCCCCAGAGTCGTTCGGTATCATCTGGAGGTGCACCATACATCGTCGAAAAGCTCGTCGAGAAAGCTTCGCAGCTGTGGTCATTTTACCAGAATCTGGCATCCCCGCTGTCTGGAAGGCTCAATCTCCCCCGACTGCGTAGATCAGGGCCTGCTGGTGACCTGAGGTGACTTCCTGGAGCTCCCACGGTCACATCCCATGGCTTCTGTAGGTGCCGCCTGGCCGAGGACTTCTACAACCAGCCAGCTTCCATCAGCAAAAAGTGACATCCAGTTCCGCATCCGGAGGAATGTCTTCCGATTTTCTTCCCCCAGGTGCGCAGAATAGGTCACTCTAGACCTGACCTGACCCCTCCCCACTCAACGGGATCCTCCTCTCTACCCCGACATCGTCTGGTGCTCCCCCTGGTTGCCGATCGAAGAAGACTCATCCACGGTCGCACTCGTCTTGGTGATGCCACGTTTGGACTTTGGGAGCGATCGTGGCGGCTACAACAAGCTGCTGCTACATCCTGGGATCAGCCTGAGCCAGAGTGCAGAGAGCCTATTCCAGGAGCCACCCCAGCCGGTGGTGACGACGGGTCCATCCACAGAAATTCACCAGCGTACTAGGGTCTGACAACGACGATTTGGCACCTGTCTTGGTGACTTCCGAGTTCAGTGGAGTGCGTGGCGGCATCTTTAGCGACTCACTATCTAGCAGTTCTAGATCTGGACATAACTGGAGAAGTGCCCTTTCGGCACCAACTTAGCTAATCTCCCCTCCCTGCCTGGCCGGCTTAGCGCCCCTCCCTGTGTGGAGGTAGTTTTTCTATAATCCACAAATTCTCCACCCCTTGTCCAACCCTCCTGTGAGAGGTGTAGTGCATGTAAATTATTAAACAGGGAGAAGCTTCACTGACGCAGTGGGCGGGGAACCCACACTTCCCTGCTCGTCCACGTCTCCGAACGGGGGTCGGTTTCTTAAAACCGGCCAGGTGAGCTCACTGCCCTTGCTCCTAATTATCCTTATTTATTCAATATTCTTCAATTGCGCCACCGGATAAGGGAGAAAGCCCCCGGTCCCAAGGCTCCACCGCCTCCGAGTGACTGCCGTGGGTGTGAGTGAGTGGATCGTACCCTTGGCACCTATCGGCCTATTGAGGGTGGCGACCGTATTCCGAGGGGAGACTTACCATAGCACTGTTGGCCCTCTACCAGCAAGGGACCCGCCCCACATCCCTAACTCGGCATCCGCGAGTCACCCCCGGGTTAAGTGTGCGTGTCGAAGAGTGTCCGCTTGCGTAGGCCTCTTGGCCTTGTGGTTGTGCTGGCAAATCTAAGTCCAAGGTTCATTGGTCTTGTGGCTACCACCCCCTATAGTGGTGTCACATCAAATTAGTATCAAAGCAAGTTCTAGACTTGTCTCCACTAAGTCTTGTCCTAGGGCGCATTGCATTAAAGGTCATCCGAGCATCCTAACCATGTACCTCACCAGGCACCCCGATGACTACTTCATTATCGGGCCGGAGTTACCCCGCTTCGATGGGTCTCGCAACCCTCACACATATAGGAAATGGGAGACCTCCATAGATAGATACTTCCACCACTACTACATGACCGAGGAAAGGAAGGTGCGCATCGCCAAGGAGACCCTCGGTCCCTTCGGCGTCTGATTAGTCAGATGGCGCGCACCACAGGCTTTAGACCATTCCAGTCTCAGAGCCTGAACACATTGTCACTATGTGACCGGTACGCCCTCACACTTGATAAATCGATAAAAGATAAAATGATATAAGAGATTAAAAAGTGCGTCCACAAGTCTGGCACACTCGACGGGACTGGGACCACCTTTCATCTTCTCACCAAGATTTGAGGCCTCATGGCCTCTTCTTAAAATTCTAACTCTTCCTTAATTTAATATTGCATGTTGAATTTCAACGATCGTGATGGTTGTCACATTCGGACCGCTCGTGGTTGCCAGCCATGCCGAGTATGGCTACCTTGTTGTGCTGATCCAATTCGACAATTTCCCTCTGGTTGTCGGCTTCCCCAACTTCTTGGGGGTGGCCTTCATGGACCTCTTGGACGTCCAGGAGATGAAGACTATCGCCACTATAATGCCGACACCAAAGGAGATCGAAGTTGTGGGCCCCGACGTCCACCACAGTCACCACCCCGCCTCAAGCAACAAGAGGTGCACCCTGGTAGCTACGTGGGCAGCCAAGAAGAATGCCAACACACTACAAAGCCTACTCTCCTCCTCAGGCAAATCCATGCTTATCAGCAGCATCTGAGTCGTTCCTGACAAAGTAATTTTGAAGGTGCTGGTACACCACTCTTTCCAGGCACTGGCCCAAAGCAAGACGGACCGCTATGAGTCCAAATCAAAGGGAGGATTGGCTCCTAAGCCAATGAGATTTAAATAGATTTGGGTGCCCAAGTAGGAGCGGGCCTCAACTCTGAGAAAAGAAGATAAACCAGAAAAGAAGATCGAGGTTTCCACTGGTGAGCGAAATTACATTGCTCTGGCTATCCGGGGGCATTCTCACAGCTTCAGACATACCTCCTTGGGGAGGTAGCAACCCCTAGAAGCTATAAATGCTATGAATAAAGGTCGGGAACAATAAGTCATGATGCTCACTTACAATATGGCCAGGGTGACCGATCGTTATGGGGCTTCGCCCATAGAGCATGATGAGGCGGCACAAGCCCGTGCTAAAGAAATAAATATAGATCTAGTCATGATGGCTATAAATGTGATCACTGCTGAAGATGATGGCGTGAGATCACTACCTTCTCTGAATGCTCTGGTGGAAGGGGGAGGTCAGGCTCCCAGCTCCTCTACACCCAATCCAGCTATTATGATCCTCATGCTCCAAGAATATAGACAAGAGATCAAGGTGCTAAAGAGGCAACTCAATGAGTTGGGCATGCACACTTCAGCTGCAAGACAGGACGATGTTCCTTCTCAAGCCTCACAATGAGGCGCAACTAAATTGGAGGCTCCGCCTTAGATAACGGCTCACAGTTAGCATTTGATTACACGAGGGGCATGACCCCGCAACCTACTCCTCAGCCCCAAGGGCTTGCTACCATACCGAAAGCAGCTATGGTGGGGATGTTGCAAAAGCAGCCAGCTCAACACTACCCAAGTCCGGTCGACTCGATGATGGTGAATAAACTAATGATACAACAAATGATTGAGAAGAAGCTGGCCAATAGGGGCAATGATGATTATGTTGTTTTTGATGCATACAAGGTACCTTACCCAGTCCATCAAGCTGCCAAGAGATTGCCTAAGGTCATCAACAAACCACTGAAGTTTGATAAATTCAACAGACAAGATTCACTGAAGGAGCATATAGCCTATTACATCATCGTGATGGGCGATCTGGCGACGGACGAGTCCTACCTACACAAGTTCTTTGGGTCCTCCCTCACAGGACTCACTTTTGAATGGTATTCAAACTTACCAGCTGGATCCATCAATGATGTTGCATCCCTATGGTTTTGATGATGTCATACACTCTAAGTTAATCACAGTGACTTGAGCTGTCTATAAGTTTCATGATTTCTGTGTTTAATTAAAGATTGGTGCCTTGTGTGTTTCATTGCTCGTGCACACTCTGTCTCTGTGTCTCATGAGTCCATGCATGTTTTAGCTTGGTTGTTGACGACACAAGTCCTTGCATACTTTGGTAAAGTCCGTACTTGTTGCACGCATACAAGCCAAGTCCGTGCATGTTTTGTTTTGTATCTCTCATATAAAGCTCGTGCATATTGCATGCCTTCATGTTAAGTCCGTGTATGTTGAAAGTCCATGCATGTTTTTGTTTGTGTTGAAAAACATAAGTCCGTGCATGCTTCATCATCTGCATGGTTGGTTTGTGGCAAATAAGTTTTCTGTTAGACATTCATAATCCGTGCACATTTTATTCAAAACAAAGTCTGTGCACCTTGTTCTACCTAAGTCCGTGCACGTTTTCTTCTAACAAAGTCCGTGCACTTTGTTCTAACTAAGTCCGTGCACATTGTCGTTTCCAAGTCCATGCACGATGTCCAATTCAAGTCCGTGCACGTTGTTTACAATTCAAGTCCGTGCACGTTGTTTACAAATAGAGTCCGTGCACGTTGTTTACAAATAGAGTCCGTGCATGTTTCTCCAATGCACTCTGAGTCCGTGCACATGTCTCATACATGCAAACGAAGTCCTTGCATGTTTCGCCAATGCATTCAAAGTCCGTGCACGTTTCTTCTCGACCAAAGTCCGTGCACACTTTCTAACCAAAGTCTATGCATGTTTTCTCTCAAACCAAGACCGTGCACGTTTTCTCTTAAACAAGTCCGTGCACGTTGTTTAAACAAGTCCGTGCATGTTTTCGCCAAAACAAGTCTGTGCACATTCGTCAATCTATGTTCGTGCACATTTCTCAAGCGAAGTCTATGTACCTTTTCTCAAACAAAGTCCGTGCATCATTTTCCTTGGAACGAACCGAAGTCCATGCACTTTCCCCCAAACCAAGTCTGTGCATGTCTACGATACTCTGCCTTTTACTAACAAAGGAACAATCTCGTTTGCAGGCTGGCACGTGGTTCCAGGGAACGAATGACAAGCACATGATCCGAGGAGAGGAACCTTCTATTCCCTCTGCCACGTGGACCAATATAAGAATAGGATACAAAAACCCCTTGTCCAAGCTTCTTCCGAGTGTCTGGGATATTACACCGACCAGGATAAAATCGCGTTCGTCACTGATCACGGCCTCTACTGCTACACCCGAATGCCGTTCAGGCTAAAGAACGTGGGGGCAACCTACCAACACCTCGTCAACCACATGTTCGACTCACTGATCAACCGCAACATGGAGGTATACATCGACGACTTGCTCGTCAAGAGCCTCCAAGCGACCGAGCATTTGTGCGACCTGGCGGAGACCTTCGCCACGCTCAGAAGGTACAACATGAAATTCAACCCAGCTAAATGCGCGTTCGGAGTATGGTCAGGGAAGTTCTTAGGCTTCCTCGTCACCCATCGGGGGATCGAGGCCAACCCCGACCAAATCCGGGCGGTGCTGGAGATGCAGCGGTCTGGTTGAGTGAGGGATGTATAGTGCCTCACCGGTCGCATCGTTGCCTTGGCTTGATTCCTGCCCTGAGCCGCCAAACGATGCCTACCCTTCTTCCGGTTGATCAAGCAAGCCAATCAGGCACCAGAGAAAAAAGGGCAAATCGACTGGGACCAGGAGCGCGAGCTGACATTCAAAGAGTTAAAACGCTACCTGACATCCCCTCCCGTCCTCGCCAAATTGCAAAAGGGAGAAGAATTACTCTTGTATCTATCTGTGACACCGAGCCAAAGAGTGCCATCCTTACACGGGAAGAAGCAGGGGATATGAGACCCATCTACTACGTCATTCGAGCGCTACAAAGATCAGAATTTCGGTACTCGCGAATTGAAAAGTTCACCCTCGCGCTCATTACGGCCGCTTGCAAGTTGCGACCATACTTCCTGGCTCACCCGGTCGTCGTCCTCACCGACCAACCACTACGCCAAATCCTCCAGAACCCAGACGCCTCAGGAAGGCTGATCAAATGGGCCATCGAGCTGGGGGAATTCGACATCAAGTTTTGTTCGAGGACTACTATCAAGGCTCAGGCTCTTGCCAACTTCGTAGCCGAATGCACTATACCCGTTGAAGATTCGCCCGAGCAACCCTCTGGGCCCACATGGAAGTTATACATCGACGGATCGTCCTGTGCTGCGAGGAGCGGAGCAAGGTTGGTCCTACTCTCACCGGAAGGGCTCAAGCTACCGTATGCCTTACGGTTCAACTTTTCAACCACGAATAACGTGGCCGAATACGAGGCGCTCCTCTCAGGGCTACGCATGGCGAAGCACTTGGGGGAAACCAACATGAGAGCGTACAGTGACTCCATGCTCATCGCCAACCCTGTAAAGGGAGAGTTCAAGGCACGAGAGCCTTCCATGATTAAGTACTTGGAGCAGGCCATGGCCGCGGCAAAAGAATTCTCCCACTTTGAGGTGGTCCACATCACACGGGAAGAGAACGTCCGAGCAGACGCACTGTCTCTTCTGGCGTCTGCCACCGCGGTCTCCAACACAAGGTCGGTCCTGATAGAAGAATTATCGACACCGAGCATAGCCGAGCCAGTACCCCAGGTAAATGCCATCGACTATGAGCCCTCCTAGATGGATCCCCTCTTAGATTTCCTCCTTTAGCAATAGCTCCCGAGCGACCGCACCGAGGCTCGAGGCACGCGAGCAAGAGCAGCCCACTTCATCGTGGTGGACGGCAGTTTGTCTTGCCGCTCCCTCTCAACTCCACTGTTGAAGTGCTTGTTCCCTACGAAAGCCAACCAGGCCATCCAAGAAATCCACAAAGGACTCTGCGGGAGTCATGTGGGAGGGCGAGCACTCGCGGGGACACTGATCCGGTAAGGATACTGGTGGCCCACCTTACAGCAAGACTGTCTCGACTACGTTCAGAGGTGCCCTCAGTATCAGAAGTTCTCTCATCTACACCACCAGTCGGCTACGCAACAACACGCCTGGATGGAGCCTCGCCCATTTGCTCGGTGGGGGTTGGACATACTGGGTCCTTTCCTTGAGGCACAAGATAGGAAGAAATTCCTCATAGTTGCTATCAACTACTTCACCAAATGGATCGAGGCTGAACCATTGGGGAAGATCACGAGCGAGGCAACTTGGAAGTTCATGCTACGAAGTATCATCTGTCGCTTTGGAATCCCAAGGTTTCTCACAACTGACAACGACAGACAGTTCGCGAGCACTACCATCCAGGAGAAATGCTCGGAGCTGGGGATTTGGAACCACTATACTTCGGTGGGACATCCCTAGGCTAACGGGCTGGTGGAGAATGCTAACCGAACACTGCTCCACGGCATCAATACTCGGCTCGCTCAACCAGGTGACTCATGGGTAGACTCAATTCTGAGCATCCTATGGGCCCACCGGACCATCGACAGAGCCGCCACCGGGGAGACACCTTTCCACCTCACCTACGGCCCTAAAGCAATGGTACCGGTGGAAATATCCAACCCCTCGTTACGAGTGGGACACTTTAATGAGGTCAGGAACAACCAGGCGATGCGAGAAAACTTGGACCTACTCGAAGAAGATAGAGACAATGCCCAAGTAAAGCTCGCGGCATACCAACAGAAGCTGGCCCAGTACTACAATGCCCGAGTTAAAGAGCGACACTTCTTCCCCGGAGATTTGGTTCTACGGCGAGCAAACGTTGCTGACCCAAGAGGAGCCGCAGGGAAGCTCGCACCAAATTGGGAAGGCCCATACAAGGTGGCAGAAACACTCGGCAAAGGAGCGTACAGGCTAGTGACGCTGGGGGGGAAAGAGATACCCAGGACGTGGAACTCCGTCAACCTCAGAAAATTCATAAATCGTCCCCAGTTGTACTCCACTAAGGTAAGTTACCTACGTATCACCGAAAGGTAACCTATGGGATCCCTAGAGGCGAGCACTGCTCCCCTTGAAAACGAGAAGGTAACCTACGGGTTCTCTAGAGGTGAGCACCGCTCCCATTGAAAATGAGAAGGTAACCTACGGGTTCCCTAGAGGCGAGTACTGCTCCCCTTGGAAATGAGAAGGTAACCCACGGGTTCCCTAAAGGCGAGCACCGCTTCCCTTGAGAATGAGAAGGTAACCCATGGATTCCCTAAAGGCGAGCACCGCTCCCCTTGAGAACGAGTAATTAAATTATTAAAATACTTTAACTCTCTCAGAAAAATGTCAGAAAATAGTCAAAAAATCCGTAAAAATTGACAGATCTGACAGAATCGGATCCGGGTCCGAACCACTATGGATCCATTAAGACACGGGCATCACACGGCCAAGTCGGTATGTACCGTTATGCGATAGGATGCTAGCTGAATTTTGACAGGGATGCCGGCTTCCGCCCCGTAGACGAGGGAGAACGGCAAGCATCCCATGGGAGTTTTGTGGAGCATCCGGTAGGCCATAATGCCTTAGAGACCTTTTCACCCCAGTCATGTTTCTGGTGGCTAATGAACTTAGCCAAGAGCTTGCAGAGAGTTTTGTTGAAGGCTTCGGTCAGGCCATTGTCCTATGGGTTGTAGATTGAAGAGGTTCTCCAGTCGATGTGGAACTTGGCTGCCAACTGGTATACGACCTTGTTCTTGAATGGCGTTCCGTTGTTAGAGACTATATGGCTGGGTGTACCAAAATAGTAAATGATGTTATGTCAGACGAACCTGGCGACGACCTCACCGATGACTTCCTGTAGGGGAAGGGCTTCCACCCAATGAGAGAAGTAGTCAGTGGCAGCCTAAATGTACTTGTGGCCATTGGAAGACGGCGGGAAAGGCCCCGTGATGTCCATACCCCATTAGGTGAATGGTCAGGTAGGGGCAGTGGGACGCAGTGGATTGGGAGGCCTTTTGGGCACTAGGCCGAAGGCTTGGCACTGATGGCATGTACGAGCATACTGGACGTAGTCTGCGTACATGGTAGGTTAAAAAAAGCCTTTCAGTTTGATGTTGTGCTTCATTCTGTCTCCGGCTTGATAGGCATCGTATAGCCCAGAATGAACCTCGTGCATGATAGCTCGAGCCTCGATTGGGGAGACGCATCTCAAGAGAATGGACTTATCTTTCTCGTGGACGAGTCAGTACAGGGAGTCGCCAATCAACTCATATGATGTCGCCTGGCGGAGTAGTCGGACCCTTTGAGCCCGGTCAGGGGGGAGCAATCTCCTCTTGAATTTGATGATGGGCTCACACCAATCTTCTTCTTCATGGAGAGTGTCCTGGTCGAAGCCTTGGACCTCATAAACTATGTGACCGGAGTCACTTTCGAGTGAGCTGGGCATTAGCCTTCGATGCTTGACTATGATGTCCACTTCACCCTCAGGTGGTAGCTTGATGGTTGCAACTAGTTTTGCCAGGGCATCAGCTTAGGCGTTGCCACTTCTGGGAATGTGGTATATTTTGAAGAAATAGAACTTCTGGGTTAGCCGGGTGATGGCGGCGTGGTTCGGGACCAGCTCTGATTTCCGCACGTCATAGATGCCAAGCACCTGCCAGACTATCAGTTTAGAATCTCCATAGGCTTTGAGGCATTTGATGCCCATGTCGAGAGCCATTTGGAGTCTAATGATCAGGGCTTCGTACTCAGCTTCGTTGTTGGTTAGAGCCTTCATGAGGGCGCAAGAGTTATACAGAACTCCACCCTGAGGGGTCAGGAAGACGATTCCGGAGCCTGCCGTAATGCTTGAACTGAGGTTACTCTGGGTAGTGCCTCGAGAAGCGTCATCAAAGTACAACTCCTAGCAGGGTAGACTGGTTGTGAGGCCATCTTGCTGCTAGTAATACAAGACATCTCCGCTCTATTTAGCCAGTTGCTGGTGTTGAAGGGCGAGAGACTCCTCATCTGGAAGCTCCGTGTTGAAGGGAGAATCATCTGGTACTGGATGGGCCACCAAGAACTCAGCCATGCCCTATCCCTTGATTACTTTTCTTGGGACATAAGTGATGTTGTACTCCATGAGTAGGAGTGCCCATTTTCCCAGTCGGCCTGAGAGAACGGGTTGCTTGAGGAGGAACTTTAGGGGGTCGTGTTTGGATATAAGCTCAACCCGATGAGACAGGAGGTAATGCCGTAACTTTTTGACAGCAAACACCAATCCCAAGCATACTTTTTCTATGGGGGAGTAGTGGTACTCAGTACCCATCAGTTTTTGGCTGAGGTAGTAGAGTGGTTGCTCTTTACCTTGCTCGTTGACTTGTGCCAGTAGAACTCCGAATGAAGCATCCATGGCGGCGATGTAGAGTATGAGGGGTTTGCCCTTGACGGGTGCTCTCAAGACTCGAGGAGTGAGAAGGTACTCCTTGATCTGCTCGAAAACTATTTGGCATTCTGGGTCCCAAATGAAGGGGGCATCTTTCTTCATCAATTTACTGAAAGGCGCGCATCGACCGGAGAGGTTGGAGATAAATCACCAAATGTAGGTCAGTCTGCCCTGGAGTGACCTGAGTTTGGTGAGGTTGTTGGGTGGTGATAGCTCTCGGATCGCTTTGATCTTGCTGGGATCCACCTCGATTCTTCAGTATCGGACAATGAAATCGAGAAACTTGCCACTGGACACGACGAAGGCACATTTCATGGGGTTCATTTTGAGCCCATATTACCGAAGGCACTCGAAGACTTGGCGCAGGTTGCGTAGGTGGTCTTATCGCCTTCTAGTTTTGATGACAAGGTCGTCAACATAGCATTCGACTACATTGTGTAGCATCTCGTCGAAGATTTTAGGCATGGCCCTCTAGTAGGTAGCACCGGCATTCTTCAAACAGAAGGGCATGCGCTTGTACTTGAAGATCCCTTTGGGAGATCTGAAGGCGGTGTAACCCTTGTCTCGGAGGGACATCTGGATCTTGTTGTGCCCCTGTGGTTTTGATGATAGCAGACACTATGAGTCACCATATGTTTGCATGACCATATGTTTGCATAGAAGATTAAATGATTGACAAAACTTGCTTGCATTTGTTCTATGCATTTGGTCTGTGCATTTGGTCTTTGCACTGTGCATTAATGAGGATCGTTTGTTATGCATTGAAGGTTGTGCATTAATATTGTCATCATAATCATTTGCATGATATATGATCTTTCATGATAAGGTGTTTGCTATGTTGCATAAAACCTCATCAGAGTGCATGCACGCTTTGCATTTCATCATATAGGTTGCAGGCACACACACATTCTCCCTTGCGTTTGTATGCAAGGACATAAATAAAAATAAAAGTACATAAAGGCAAAAATAAAATGTGGATGCATGGACTCGATTCCCATCACCGGGTCGTTGGATCTGGGCCTTCCTAGCCATCTGGCCACGGTCTGCCTCCTACTGACCAACTCCCCTGCCATGGTCTCCTGCGCCCCGGTGGTGTGGTGCCCATGCTTGGTGCCTCTGCTGGCGGAGCTGCAATGTCTGTTGCATGTCCTCTTGGTTTCTTCAGTGCTTCTTCATCCTCAGCCACCGTGGGCGGTCCTGCATCGACACCTATCCTCCTCGGGTCGCCTCCAACCCCTACTATTCTTCCCTCATCTTCTACGATAGCCACTTCAGGTTTGCCCCCCTGCCCTCTCCCAAGAAGCTGTGAACGTCAGCCTTCATGCCCCCTCCTATGGAGGTTTGCCTTTGGTCGATGCCTCCCTGACATTCGTCCCTCCCTCCGCACCTGTTCCTCTCGGTGATCCCAGCGCGAAGACCAACTTCTCTGGACACCACTTTCTACGTGCCATCCTTGCGCCTGCCTCTTCGGAGCCGGTGGCTACTCATTGATGGGCCCTGCCTTGTGATGGGATAGCTATAGTTTTTGATCCCCTGTTTTGCCTTGGTGGTGCTCACCCACCTTCCTGCTCTCACTAGCCTGCGGATCACACCGCCCCTGCTGTCTCCAGGCCTGTGGAAGGCCACACCCTTGCTCTTCCCTCTATAGTGCCCATCCTTGGGCCTGTCGGAGGTCCATCTACTGGCTCCCCCTCAGTGACTGCTCCATCCTCCACCCCTGCCATCTCTCCCTCCCTTCTACCCCTCTTGCCTCCCCTTCTCTTACACCTCCACCTCCTCCTATTTCGTCTGCCCCCACTGGTGGTCTGCAGCCTCCTGCTACTCCGCCCTCTTTTGCCCATGTCTTGCTGCACTCCATCTCCCCATCGGCTTGCCCCATCCAAGCCCATGGTCCTGCTTCCACTGTCTCTGGCGAGTCGACAGCTTTCTTCTTCTTGGAGGAGATCCAGCTCTCCTGCCAGTCTCTGGAGCACGCCATCGTCGCCAGGACCCCCCATGGTCGACCGTCCTTCCAGGACATCCATGCTCACCTTGCCCAGCAGTTCCTCTTCAAGGAGGATTTTTTGCTCGGTGCCTTGGATGGCCGCCACCTCCTGTTGTAGTTCTAGAACAAGGGTGACTTCCTTCAAGTACTGCTCAAGGGGTCCCTATCCATCCAGGGGCGTCTCTTTTGCTTCTCCAAGTGGGATCTAAGCTTCTCCCTGTCTGCCAACTCACCCGTTGTCCCTGCCTGGCTGGAGATGCTCGACCTCCCCCCAACTTCTTCCGTGAAGCCATGGTCACCTCCATCGCTGGGAGTGTTGGCCCTATCCTCCAGGTCAATCGGAACACCACTTGCCTCACTCGTGCCCATGCCACTAGGGCCTGTGTCCTCCTGGACATCTCCAAGATGCTCCCCCACAGAGTGTGGGTTGGCATGGGGTCTGGTGGGTTCTGGTAGCCACTGATCTTCCCCGGTTTCACGCCTCCTGCAAATGGTTGGGCCACTTGGCCTCCAAGTGCAAGAAGGTGTCTATTCCTGCTCGCCCTGGTGTCCCCACTACCCCCCTTGTCGAGCCTACATCTCAGTCGCAGGGCACTGCTGGTGATGGGCACCTTCGTGCCTCCACAACAACCCTTGCTATGCCTGTGTTCCAGGTGCCGTGCAAGACCGCTAGTAGTGTGCTTGGCCCACCCCCGATTGATCCCTCATTGGCTTGCCCTCTTGTGGGCTGTGCTACTCCCTCAAATGCTCCATCTGTGGCTATGATGGGCCCCCATCTCCCTGAGGACGATGAGCCTCCTACCCCCTGCACTGTGCTTACAGCAGACGTGTGCCCCTCTGCCGGCCTTCCTACTGTCTCCCCTCGGTAGTACTCCAGCTCCCTCATCCCTACTGCTACCCTTCCGCCTTGCCCTCCTACGGTCTCCCCTGTAGGCCTATTGGTTTCTGAGCCTTCCTCAGTCTCTGCTGGGGATGGACCCCTCTCATGTGCGGTTATTAGGTCCGCTCCATTGGTTGGGCGGGGGGTCGACCTTTCTGGTCCCAGGGTCAACCCCACCTACCCTGTTGCACTTTCCTCTACTCTGGATGTCGTGGCCCAACGCTCCTTGTCTCGATCGCCTCGGTTGCTCCCTCCTCTACCTGCCTTGCTGTGGCTGCTTCATCTCCTGCCCTTCCTGGCGATGGAGGTGGGCTTCGACCTCCTCCGCACGCCACTACTGCTCCTCAGTGGTCTTTGTCACTGTTACGTCTACTAGTGGGTTCTATGGCCCTGTTGGTGATCCCCTCCCGCCTAGCACCTCGACGGTGCTCCTTCCCCATGCGCCCTCTGCTGTGACGACCCTGGGTGCCTCAGTGTAGGCCCCCCTGTCCACCTCTGTCGTTGGTGTCACTATGGTGGGCATCAAGCCTCGCCAATCGCAGCCTGCTGGTCCTGTCATTTTGGGACTACCTACCCCCGATGCTATGCCTGTGTTGCCAGCACCCGTCGGACTTGGCCTCAACACTGCAGCTGCTGCTTGGTCTCCCACTGCTGCAACGTCTTCTGCCTCTCCTGGCATGGCTGGTGTTCAGCCCTCCCCTTCTGAGGATGATCTCAACGATAGGCTTCCTACCTCCGAGACTAGTTTGCTTGCAGATTCAGTTGATGAGCCGGTCATGGAGTTCTCCGATCCTCATTTTAGGCCCGCCCCTAGGAACCGTAGAAGGTCCCAACACAGAAAGGACAAGCCTCGCGAGTATCTCAGTTATCTCTAAGGCCTACTTATCTTCTCACCTGATGGGTTCTACTGGTTGCTTTGCCTCTTGATACAGTTGGTCGGATTCTAGTTTGTGGTTCTTGGTTTTGCCCTAGTTCGGCTGTTGGTTGTGTTCATCTTTTGGCTTTCATGGGCTTTACCCACATGTTGTATTGGCCCTTTTGTCATCTTTGACAAGGTGCTCTACCCCCGGACCTTGCTTGTCCCTTGTACCCCCCCGGTCAAGAAGTACCTACAACCAACGCCAAGGGGACCTTAGCAGTGACGAGCAAATTAGAAAGCCCACTACAAATGGCTAAGTGCTCAGTCGCATACCTGAGGGTCCCACACTAGAGGACCCGACCAGTCCCACAGTGCAGGCCGACACCACAGTGGGCAAAGGCGGGAGAGGCATCCTTGCCAGCAGCTGTGGTAGTACGCACAGTGCATCCCCAGCAACAGATGAAGGCCAAGGAGCCACCTTCTCAGACTCGCCCTCAAAGGACGGAAGAGCCACTGACAGGCCAACGCTGGCCAACTCCTGGATCATCTCCAGAGTGGCAGCCCCGTCCTCACCTGGAAAACAAACAACACAAACCCTGTCAACAATTCCAGCCTGTCAAAAACACAATGAAGGCAGGGCAATTCCCTTCACAGCAATTCGATGCTTACCTGAGCTATCTTGGGCTACTACCGGTGTCTGCTCTCCCACCTGTGCGAGTGCCCCATCCTGTGCCTCGAGAGGGGCCTCGGCCCCCGACACCTCCGCTACCCCTACACAGTACAAATGGCTATGTCAGTACCCAGGATCAGGCAAAGTCACAGCCAGTATATGTCCAGTGTCAGAAGCCCTCACCGGAATGGGCCTCTTCTGAAGCCTTCCACAACTCAAAGTCAGGGAATGTCTCAATGTTGGGGGCAACCTCGTCCATCACACAAAGGAACTGATCCACGTCTATCTCATACTCGGCCCCGTCATCAGGTAGAGGGTCAATCTCCGAGGGGGGCAAAAAGGTCGCCTCTACGCCAGTCTCCAATGGGGCTACAAGAAACAAATCCAGCAAGACAAGGGTTAGTCAATCGCCATGGCTAAACCATCAAGGAATAAAGAGGTGAGTGTGATGCTTACTTAAAGCTGGCTCTGCCTCGATCTGCTCCCCAGCCTCGAGTCCCCTAGAGGACTCGCCGACTCCAACTATCGCAGTATCCACTCGAGGGCGCTTCCGCCTAGGCTGTAGGCCCCTGTCTCCGCTCCCTGAGGATGTCTCTATGGAGGGGTGATTGTCCTCTGCGGTAGAGCCTGTCAACAAGCACAGCAATCCACAACAGTTCAATCACATATCCCAGAAAGTAATGAAGCTAAGACAACATGCTAAGGAAAGGATCTTACCTGAAGCCCCAAAAGGGGTCAACAGTAGAGGAACCAACTGCTCCGGCCTCAACCCCAACACCCGGGCAGCCTTCACGACTGCCTCTCGAATGTCCCTCAGAGTGTGGGCACACTTGATATGAGACACAAACTCTATGGGCCCGGCTAACCCGATCGCATGGCCGATGTGTCGCCTCTAGTCGCCAGCCGCCGTATAGCAAAGCTCCCCTTAGGGAGCACCCAGTCCAGCGAGCCCTTCTTCCCGAAGTCACTATCAACTAGGAATTGGACCCACCAACTCTTCGGTGCCCTCGGTCGAGACGCCCCAACTCTATCACCCGTAGCCGCTGCTTGCACCTGCCTCAGGGGCTTCAGCGCCCCATTGCTGCCTTGACCCGCAGACAATGAACCACGGCCGCTCCGAGGCCACTGCTGGGCTATCCGCTCCACTTCCCGACAGACTCGGGCTACACAAGTCCTCAAGTATCCGTCGTCCAGTGGGATGGGAGGTAGATCCTACCTCAGAAGATGACCTTCCTCAGCCTTCCAGATCGCTGAGGCTCTCTGTCTGTGCAGGTGGCTATACTCGAACCACCACCTGGCGTAATGGACATCGAACCATCCTTAGTGCCCCAATCCCAGCATCGACAATCGCTCTGGCTCCCAGCAGTAGTAGAAATCCCACCATGCTGTAGCCAGCAAGTGGGTATCCCAGCCTTTGTACTGTCGGTTCGTCAAAGGAAACTCCCAATTCGGTGGGATCTCCTGGTCGTAACTGAAGTTCCTCGCGAACCTGTGCGGGTAGTGTGGCTCCAAGGAGCTCATCGCGGACCGGTGTAGCATCAACACTACTGGTTGGGTGCTCATCACCCACTCTGTGTACAATGACGTGCCCGACTCCCGCTGGTAGAGGAGGGCACTGGTCGCCCCTCCACTCGAAGGCACCAGGACCAGGAGGGAATCCCTCGTGGCGTAGTCAAAAGGTAACCCCTCCTCACCCCTGTCAGGTAGGTAGAACAGGGCACTCCTAGCCCCCTCTAGCTGTGCCTTAGCGTCCCCATCTGGCTTGCTGGTGAAGCTGAACAGCAAAGGTGCCGCTGGGTTCACCACGGTCCCCCAAGTCACTAGCCCTAGAAACAGCAGGCCGGCCAACACACTGAGGTAGTGGGTCGGTAGAAGCAAACTCCTCTCTCGTGGCGCTAGATGTGCCGCCAGTACTCCTAGTCCCTGGTACATAGCAGCCAATGCTGCAAGAGCCAGGGCCAGTCGTCGTCCCTCGAACAGCAAGCACGCTAACCATAGCAGCTCGATCCTCAGTAGGCCGTCCTCCCCGGGAGGGACCACAAACGTTGCTAACCAATAAGCCAAGTAGGCCGCCAGGTGCGTCACGTCCGATAGCCCATGGGGGTTCCACCCCTCCCACGGTGCGTAAATGTACCTCGAGTACATCGAGAACCGCAGCTCTACCTCTGTATACTCCTCCCACGGAGTATGATCTCTCACGAACTCCTGGTAGAAGCAAAAGGGCCTGTTGTAGAAGTGCCAAACCCACACATTCAATGGCACCCTAGGAGTCTGTACAGCTATATCTCTCTCGATCAGGGCTAAATCCCTCCAGGTCTTCAGTAGATACCGATAACTGTGAGGAACTTAGTATCGGCCCTGCCCGTCGGTGTGGCTGTGGTGAAGGTCATCCAGCACAACCTCCTCATATCCCTTGCTGCTAATCGACAGCCTAGAGATCCAGAACAGAGACCACAAGTCATGTCACGCCCCGAGCGCGGAAGATTACTCGGAAGTGGCGTGACAATGTCTATAACATTCATGTCAATCAGAGCGTAGTGCATTCAACACATAGAGACAGAGTGCGCAATATAAGAATATAACCCAATCCTTTATTCATAACCATATTTCTTTCAAAGAAATATAAGATCACGATGGTACATGATGATGATCCATCCGGGCTTCGAAAAATGTGGAGGGGGTAAATGATATCCCCATCAATATAGGATAGTCGCCATGGACAAGGGAACCAACGATTCATGCCAGTAAAAGGGAATCAGTCTCAATCGCCACAGATCTGATACCTCTGTCACAGTAGATAGACAATCCATATTCTTTGGTGCTTTATTTGCTTGTTTGATGAGTCGAAAGAAGGGCAAGTATCTCTCTGCCACTTGGGACAGGAATCGAGTTAGTGTAGCAATGCAGACTGTGAGACATTGTACGTCCCTTACTCGCATCAGTCACTTCATCTCCAGTATTCCTCAGATTTGGTCAGGATTCGCTTCGATCTCTCTGTGAGTCATGAGGAATCGAAGGAATTTACCTGACTTAACATCGAACGCGCACTTGCTCAGGTTGAGCTTCATGTTGTATCTCTGGAGTGTGGCGAACGTCTCTGCCAAGTCGGTAAGATGCTCAGTCGCTCAGAGGCTCTTGATGAGCATGTCATCAACATAGTCTTCCATGTTACAGCCGATCTATGCGTTGAACATATGGTTGACTAGGCATTGATACGTAGCCCCCACATTTTTCAACCCGAAGGGCATGCGGGTGTAGCAGTATAAGCCGTAGTCGGTGACGAATGTCATTTTGTCTTGGTTAGGCTTGTGCATGCTAATCTGGTGGTACCTAGAGTAGGCATCCAGAAAGCTCAGCATTTCGTACCCGGTCGTGGCATCGACCAGTTGGTCGATTCGCAGCATGGGGAAACTATCTTTGGGCATAGCATTATTGAAATCGATGTAGTCTACGCACATATGCCATTTCCCATTGATTTTGGGAACAAGAACTACGTTAACCACCCAGTCAGGATACTGAGTGGGCCACAAGAGCCCCGAGCGTAACTTCGCACTCACTTGCTCCCTAATTATGGCCTATCACTTGGGGTTGCAGTGCCTCCTGCATTGCTGAATCGGGTGGCAGCTCATGTTCAGCTTCAGCTGGTGGGTTATTACTTCCGACGGGATCCTGGGGAGCTCGCCCTCGGACTTGGCGAATACATCTTGGTTTGCTTCTAGGAAGCTTGTGTAGGCTTCCTTCTCCTACTTGGATAGGGTCGCACTGATCCGAAGCGTCCTGCTCGGGTCCTCCCCTAATTGGATAAGATACAGATCCTCCGCTGGGGTGTTCGTGCTTGGACAATGGCCTTCCATCTTCGTCTTCTTCTCTGGCAGAGCTTCCTCGGCTTGTCGGTCGCATGTGGAAATGAAGTAGCACCTCCTAGACTCCCTCTGGTCCCCCCAAACCTCTCCCACCCCACGAGGAGTGGGAAACTTCAATTTTTGATGGTAGGAGGAGGGGACGCCTTGGAGTGTGCAGAGGATACCTCGCCTTGTGATGGCATTCTATCCGATCATCCCATGGACTACAGTGAAGTCCGCTAGGAAGGTCACATCTCTTGGTGTGGTTTCGAACGTGATCGACAACGAAATGCGTCCTTCTGGGAGGATGGTTGTGCCAAAAAATCCATACAAGGGTGTGTGCAATGGTGCTATTCGTGATAAATCCACACCCATAAGTACCAGGCAGTCGTAAGAAATAACGTCGGGGCCGCCTCCACTATCTACTAGAATTCATTGTATGGTACATTGGTTGATGGTGGCTGAGACCACCAGAGCATCGGAGTAAGGAGTGGTTACACCATCCAGGTCTTCGTCTGAAAAGACGATGGGGTCCTTGAGGTGCTCTCGGGTAGTAGTCTCCTGACGACTACTATCACCTCACTCCACTGTGTCGATTGCTGATGCGTACCAGCGGTGCCTCCTGGAGCTATCACCTCCCAAAGCTGGCCCTCCGGAGATCATCATAATCTCCTTCTTATTGGGTCAGTTGTCAATGGGTGGAGGTGTCTGCTAGCACTGTCACTTTTCCTTGGCCTTGGCGATGAATTTATCGAGGAGTCCTCACCGAATGAGGTCCTCGATAGCATCTTTGAGTTGGATACAATCAGTAGTGTCATGGCCTTGGTTGCGGTGGAAGTGGTAGTACCTTCCCTTACTCCTGGTCCTTGGGTCAGACTTCATCTTCGGGGCCATCGAAGGTACGGTTCCTCATGGATCTCCATGAGGATTTGGCTGAGTGGAGCCGTCAAGGGCATGTAGTGGTAGTAGTGGCCCCTTTCCTTATTCTTTGGACGGCCGCGACGTTCCCTGTCTCATGGCTCCTGCTTATTCCGCCCCTCTAGGAGTGAGTAGGCGGATCTCTTCTAGTCAGACCCGACCGTGCGATCGAGAGTCGCGGTGTTCTCCTCGAATCTGGCATGCTTCTATGCCAGGGTGAGGAGGTCCGTCAAGGTTGTTGAGGCCTCAACCTCGAGTGATTGCCAGAGGGTCGAATCTTGGGTTCCTTGCGTCAGTGCAGTGGTGGCGATGCTGATGTCCAGGCGAGGAATCTAGAGCACCTCTGCTCAGAAGTGACAGATGTAGTCTAGTAGGGTCTCCTCACATCCATGCCTGATGGCGAGTAGGCTCACAGCAAACTTGGCTTCCTTTCGGTAGCCAATGAAGTTCTCCTTGAACAACTTTTTTAGCTGTAGGAAGGAGGTGATTGTCCTAGCCAACAAGGACTCAAACCATGTCAGGGCATTCTCCCGGAGAGTCGTGACAAACACCAAACATTTCACAGCATCTGAGGCCTAGTGGAATACCAAGTTGGACTTGAAGCTGTGCATGTTGTCGGCCAAGTCGGTGGTGCCATCATAGGGGGTGAAGGATGACAGTTGAAACTTTGGTGGAATGGGGGCTTCCATGATCAACTAGGAAAAGGAAGTGTTGAAGTCCTGGTCGTCATTGTTGAGTTTGTGGGTCTTGGCGGCGAGGAGGACATCATCCAAGTAGCGGGCCTTGCCTTCGATGTCGTCGATATGTTGAAGCCGCTGGGCCATCTCCGGATTGAAGTGCAGTGGGCTGCACACCCTTGGTGCGGGCGAGCGACGCGGTCACCGATTTTGTGCCATACTAATGAATCATAGTCAGACATTATCAAAATAGTGGGTGTAAACATGTTATACACATGTCCGACAATCTCCCTCATTAATGAATCATATTTGGACATCAACAAAACAATAGAATTAGACATGTTGTATGTACACCCAACATTGGGTAGAGTGTTGTCTCCCCCAGTGGTAGTGGCCCTGGGTGAGCCAGGTCAGGCCGAGTTTTATGCTGGTATGTATCGATTTTTTGCGCAGCAGATGAGTCGACAGCATTATGATCAGGAGGTTTGTGGGGGTAGTTCATCGCTTGGTGGCCATGGTCATGTTTGGCAGGAGTTTTTACGGTTTCACCCATTGACATTTGAAGGCCAGCCAAATCCTGATGCCGTGAGATCGTGAATGATGCTGTGGAACCTGTGTTCCGATTGATGGAGTGTGCTGAGGATGAGAAGATGTTGCTGGTGAGTTATCAGTTGCAAGGATCAGCTCTGTCATGGGGGTCTGCAGAGTGGGAATCGGCATTCCAATCTCGTCCCCTTTGACAGATTCTATGGCAGGAGTTTCTTGTAGCATTCGAGCAAGTTTTCAGCCCGGAGCACGTTAGGATGAGAAGGATGTATGAGTTCATAGAGCTATCGCAGGGAGACATGATAGTGATGCAGTATCGATCTTGATTTGTTGAGTTGGGTCGCTATACTCCCCATATAATGGCCAATGAGAAGCTGAGGACTCGACAGTTTGTCAGAGGATTGAGGCCAGAGCTCAGGCACCTAGTGGTCGCGATCCGTGTCACAGACATGGAATCAGCCTATCAAGCCACAGTAGATGTAGAGGAAGATTGGCTGAGGACCCAAGAGCAGGCCCGTGTAGGGCAGTCCCAGTCAGGTCAGTGTTAGTAGAGGACCTTTCAGCAATAGCGTGTTCTCCATCAATCTTGGAGGCTATCAGAATTTCCATCTTTTCCACCTCCTAGTTCGAGTTCTTCCCCATCGAGATCGAGTTTTAATCGGGTATCAAGGTTGTTCAGATGGAGCAAATCAGGCAGCAGATGCCAGGAGTAGGAGGAATAGGTTTTGGCAGTGTCAAATCAATAATTAGAGGTTCAACCACTATGGCATGGTATGACCGAGCAGCCAAGACAGTGTCCAAGATGTAGCTATTTTCATGATGGTAGGCCGTGCTCTGTGGATGAAGTTGAGCTGGAGTGCTTCAGGTGCAAGCAGATTGGTAATGTTGCTCGCGAGTGTCCATGGAAGCCACCCCATTCCTAGCCATCTCTACAGCATTCCACTAGCCTGGCGAGTCATGGATCCCGGCGTGCGCGAGACACTTGACCGGGTGGAGTTATCGTGCTCATCTCTTGGAAGGTACATGTGAATTTTCAATAATTTTATGTTGTACTTATTTTAATTCTGGTATTTTCTTGATATAATTGTGCCAAGTAGCGCTCGTGTTTTTCCCGATGTGTGTTTGGAAGTCTCCGACAGTGTTCTGTGTGAGGGCAGTGGAGCTGCCTGTGAAGGTTGTGTGCTCATCCCTCCTCGTATCTTGGCATGTAAGCGTTGCCGAGGTCATGCAGAATCGGGCATGTTGAGTTGCCAGCCAAGATGGTATGTCATGTTTAGGGCTGGTGTTGAGCTCTCTCATGGTGCCCTAATGTTTCGACCTACGCATGTGGATGGTTTGCCAGGTGTGGAAGGGATTCTGTGTTCCAAAATCGAGGAGTGTAGGTTCCCCCGTCTCCATTTCTGGATTCGGTTAGTTTAGATGGAGGCCAGGTCATGGCGGACGCCAGTTTCCCCTCTGTCTAGGTGGCATTTTTGGTGTAGAGTGAGCAGCAGAAGCATGGTGGGCCCAAAATCCATAGGCACTAGGATCAGATTGGTAGCAGCGTATGGTGTGCGTTTCTATGTGAGCGTGGGTCTTGGAGGCTCCGAAGCCAGTTGTGGAGTGCGCTCTTGGGTAATGAGCTATGTTGGTTGTGTGAGTGGCCTTGGTTGCCATGCATTGGCAGTGGTATTGTGATAAGTGGTGCTAGCAGGATTGAGAATCGGGTGCTCAATGGTGAGAAAGATCAGATGAGGTGCAATATTGCACCAGTTTATCACGTGCATTATGTCGCGTGGCTCAGGTGGAGTCACTTAGCAATTGGCATTGGGGCAGGTTGAGTAGCTGAGAAGTTGCTGGAATTGTTAAACGCCCAGACATTGTGTGGTTTAGGGCACCGGTGGTCCGACGTGCGTGACATCCGAGATCGGTTAAGTGATGTGATAGTTATTGATAGAGTGCTTGTCTGTGATAGGACTCAAGAAAGTTTGGAGGATGATGCACCTGGTGGTGCCACTGTCTAGACTGCATTGTTGCCTTGGCACAGAGGGAGCTGTGTAAGGGGAACTTGGTGTGGGCATTGGATGTTAGTTCCTTTCGAACAACCGTCAGGCGGATCTGTGGCAATGGTTGTGATATGGAACAGATGTCTTCTCGAGGAAAGAATCCCCCAAAGTGTGATATGAGTTGAGAGCCCCTCCTTTGGAAAGGGGTTTGGGGCGTCGTGCCCAGGATCACTACGATCGAGGAGTTTGAGGCTCACAAGGGTAACCTTGTTATTCTTTCTCCTCTTGAGAAGTTGGATTTGGCCGGATGGCCATAAAGGACCTAGATAGTGCCGGAGGATCTATTGGTGGCCCTACTAAGGAGCAAGAGAGGTTGTAGCTAGGGACTTCTAGTCGATGTGTGACCGGTGGCTGGCAGAGGGTGCTCTGTAGCTGGTATCAAACTGATGCGCTAGTCAGTATGTGCTATGAATTTGGATTGTGAAGCCCTAGGTAGTTGTTTATGTTGTGTCCCGTGAGTGTTGGCGGTGGCCAGTGAGACATTTATTTCTGACTGATGTGACCGGTGAGCCTTGAGATGTTCGGGTCTAGATCATGTGTCGCCGTGCGAAGGAGTTAGTTGTGTATTGTTTGTGAGATCCTTCCATTGGGTTCATCCTTTCCCCTTGAGTTCCATGTATGTCCTAAATTTCAAGGATGAAATTTTGGTAAGGAGGGTAGGACTATGCTGCTGGTCTTTATAACGGACTGCTATGAACGGGATGGAGAAATTACCCGGTTGCTGGAAATGCTGGTGGCGTTGGGGCATGAGGTCATTGTTTTTCATGTGATGGGCAAAAATGAGCTGGAAGGATATTTCCCCGGGTATGACCGGGTAGAGGACCTGGAGTCCGGCGTGCAGGCATCGCTGAGCAATGGCCGGGTACATCCTTTATACCAGGAGCAATTACAGGCCTGGCTGGCAACCGTGAAGATGCAATTGCTGGACAGAGGTGTGAGCTACCGGCTGCTTTCTATGGAAACCCCATTGGATGAAGCATTGCGGGATTTTTTACGACAACGTCAGCGGAAGGGTTAGCAGACGGAAAGATAAGCCGATAAATAATTTCGATCATTGTTACAATTCACTACACCGATATGGCCTGGTGCGATGGCAGGCATTATTTTCCCTGTCATTATTCACTGGTGGAATAACCGTCAGGGGAAGGTGCTGCCCATTGGAAGCATCCGGTTTCTGGAGCAATCCACTTTACGGACCGCCCGACGCAGGAAATTGTCCGAATGGTGGTTATTGCTGCTGCGTTGTTTGTTGCTGTTGCTGCTGGCGCTCTTATTAGCGGGGCCTCGCTGGCGGCGGCCGGACCCTACCAAAGGGTGGGTATTGGTGAGCCCGGATAGTCTGTCGGTCGTGCACCGGCGGATGGTAGATTCGCTGATAAAAGCAGGATACAAACAGCAGGTATTGGGGTCTGATCATTGGCGCAGCTTTGCAGCGTTAGACCAGCAGGCTTCAGGTAATCTGCCATTTTATATTTTCTCGGATGGGCGGGCGGCACATTTTTACGGCAGTCGTCCTGTTACTGCACGCAAGGTATACTGGTATGTCGAGACGCCGGAAGGCGACCCGGTGTCGAACTGGGTGGAGAAGGCCTGGCAGGATAAGGAGGATAGTGTGCGGGTTCTGACCGTGAGCAGCCGGGCTACGGGGAGCAGTTACCGGGCTTATGAGCAGGATATCCATGTACCATTGGCAGTGCCGGCCGACACAACCGTCGTGTCAATCCTGGTGTATACAGATAAAGATCATGTGCAGGATGGGAGGCGCCTGTTAGCGGCTATTCATAGTATACAGCAATTCAGCCGCCGGCGTATCCGCTGTTATGAAGACAGGCAGGAGGGGCGGTTTGACTGGGTGTGCTGGTTATCGGCGAAGCCTGTTCCTGTTGGGTTGGAGGCCTCGCATTGGCTGCGTTATGATGGTATAAAAGAGATGGAGGAAGATCGGGACTTTCCTTTCCGGGTAGCCAACTTATTATTTCCGGAAGAGCCGTTCGTGCGCCAGGACCGCGATCGACGGGTACTTGATCCCGAGCAGGTGCCTCCTGTTTTTGATCCGGAAAGTCAGGCTGTCGTTCCTGTGGCTAATATGAAGGACTTCGACCTGGGGCCTGTTTGTTGGTGCCTGGTGATGTTGCTATGTGTACTGGAAAGAATATTTTCTCATCGTATAAACCGATATGTCACTACAGCGGGGGAAAGATAGACTACAGTCCCTGCACCGGCAGTGGAGAGCGCAGGGCTTTTTGCTTTGTGTACTGCTGTCATTGTCGGCGGCATTACCACTGACCGCTCTTCTGCATCGATGGTCTTCGGACACATGGTGGTGGGGTGGATTGGTATGGATCGTTTGCCTGGGAATAGGATTTTGGCGCGTTCCTTACTGGCGGTTGACGATCGGGGATACTTCCCGGTGGCTGGACCGGCATGTACCTGCACTGGAAGAAAGCAGCGGGCTGTTGATAGATACTCCTGTTTCTCCGGGCAGGCTGGAGCAATTGCAGGCTGAACGGGTGAGCGAGCGGCTGAGCGGGATGCGTGCGCCGCATCCTCTTCGAAAGCGGTTGTTATGGACCGTTGGTATATTGATCCTGGCCATACTGCTATCGGCGTGGATCGGGCAATGGACAAAGCCTTCGCTTTTGGTAAAGAATGAATACGCGGCCGCTCATGATCAGAAGGGAGATACTACTATTGCAGCCGTGAAGATCCGTATCATTCCTCCTGCCTATACGGGCAAGGCTTTGCGGGGACAGGCGGGGTGGGATATTACGGCGGAGCAGGGGGCATTGGTAAGCTGGGAGGTAGAGACCACTGCGGCGGTGGATTCGGCAGGCTTTATTTTTAATGATTCGATAGTGACGCCATTGCGCCCGACGGATGCTACGCACCGGCGCTGGCAGTATAGCAGCCTGGTGCAACAATCCAGCTTTTACCAGGTGAGGTGGGGGCGTCGTTTGTCGGACCGGTATAAGATAGCCATGATCAGGGATGAGGCGCCGCAAATGGTGATCAGGTCGCCCCAGCCCTATACGGTGGTTGATTATGGCATGTCGAGAAAAATAGGGCTTTCAGTACAGGTGCGGGATGACTATGGCGTAGCGGGAGCCGCTATCGTGGCAACCGTGGCAAGCGGGAACGGAGAGGCTGTCCGGTTTAAGGAGCAGGTGCTGACGTTTGGCCAATCGTTTACGGAGGTGCGTACCAGCTATGATCTTTTCCGGGTGTTGGACCTTGATGCATTGGGTGTTCGGCCAGGTGATGAGTTGTATTGCTATTGCCGGGCGAAAGACAACCATGGCCAGGAGGCGCGCAGCGATATGGTGATCATTTCCTTACCAGATACGGCACAGCTGATGAGCCTGGAAGGCATGGCGACGGGCGGCGTGGTCAAGCCGGAATATTTTCGCAGTGAGCGACAGATCATTATTGAAACAGAGCAGCTGTTAAGAGAACAGGATACGATCGTCCGGGCAGCGTTTGAGCGACGCAGCAATGACCTGGGGATCGATCAGCAATTGCTGCGATTGCGTTATGGAAAATTCCTGGGTGAAGAAGCTGAAGAAGGGGGTGTGGGGGAAGGGGTTTCGGCACTGCCTTCCGACCCCAAAGACTTTGGGAATGCGGCAAAAGGAGCAGTGAGCGAACCTCGTGTCATTATGTTGAAAACAACACGAGCTCGAAGCAAACCAACACGAGCATAGAGTGGACCCCCCGGCCGCCCCCCGCCCCCCCCGGGGGCGGGCCCCCCCCCCCGGGCCCCCACGCCCCCCGCCGCCCCCCCCCCGCCGGGGGGCGAGCAAAAGAGGCAGGGTGATAAGGGAGCCTGCCGGAGGGGGAGCAGAGTGAGGATGAGGAGGGGGAGGAGCACCAGAGGGCTAGGGGAGGCAACAGCGCGAGCAGGGTGAGGCAAGCAGAAGGAGGGAGATGGAGGGGGCTGTACCAGCAGGGAGAGCGAGGGCAAGAGCCGCAGGAGGAGGAGCAATGCCGCCGTGGGCGGTGGGGACTCCAGAAGAGGAGGGGCGAGGGCCGAAGCCAAAATAGGGGATCATATGCACATCCGTCCCATCACAGCCAGGGAGGCGAACGAGGAGAGGGACAGCATGTGTGTGGCAAGCGGAGGGAGTTGGTGTAAAATCGAGGGGGCAATGGACGGTCTAGATGGAGGCCACCTGATGGCGTGATGAAGAAGCCATGAACGTGTCGCACTCCCGGCGAGAGGGAACGCCAAGGAACCTGCGAAGGTGCCTGAGGGAGCAACAGGGGGTAGGAGGGTGGATGGTGAGGACGATCGAAACCCAAACCCACCGGAGGGGACACCAGGGACCGCCGCAGGCAAAGGGACGTCCGTGCAACTTGTGCCGGAGACGAGGGATGCATGAACGCCGCCGGTGGGAGGTCAGAAGGAACGCGAGGAAGAGGGGGAGGCTGGAGCCCAGAGCACCCTCAAGAGGGCCAGGCAGTGGCCTAGGCATGGCGTGGAAGTGGAGGCGAGGACGAATGCCGTAGGAACGTCGACGACGGAAGCTGCACCGGTGGAGGGGGACGGCGGAAGGTCAGGAGACTAGAAGGGGGAACCTAGAGCTCCCCCCCCTCCGGCCATGGCCGGAGAGGGGGGGGGTGGAAAAGACCGTCTCTTACTACCTGAGTGTCCCCCTTGCTCGTAAAGTCGCGGGACGAGCTGTTCGTCACCACGAAGCTCTGGTGCTGATGAAATAGGTTTTGGAATTGACTCGGTCATTTTTGGGGTTAATGCATGCCATACCAACACAAACCCAAGCTACACTACTTAAGCTATAATAGAGGTTGAGGAGGGTAAATCCGGTTGCGCCCAATTACGGCCCAATAACAGCAGGCCCATGCCAGAACACTCTTAATGGCATGCCCAGGAGGTCTCCGACGCGTGCGGCCCACTAAAGTGTGGCCCAGCCCAAGTTAACATCGGATTCTACAGCGGATAACCACTACGGCCCGAGCGCCGTTATCGCCGGAGGACTCTCCGATGACCGACCGTTACCCCCATGACGTCGGCCTTGACCCCATAACGGGCGAGCACGCCCCATGAACGCCGTAAGACTCGCCCCGGGGCCAGCCGACGCCGGGGTGATCGCCCTCCAACGGGAAACTCCCGCCACTATAGCGGGAAACCGTTACTCCACTTCTTACGCCCTTCCCTATCAAGGGAGGAGGCTCCTACCTCCAGGACAACCCCCTATAAAAGGGAGATCGACAGAGAAGAGAGGGACAGTGGTTCATTATGTCAAACTACTACGCAAGAGGATAGAGCTACTAGTCCTGCTACACAGAGAGAAGAAGGGGGCGAGAGCCCACACCTAGAGAAAGGTTCCTTCCGGCGATCTTACCGTCTAGCGAGCACTCGCCGAGTGAGCGCTGGGACCGGTGAGCACTAGTCTAGAGGATCTCTACGGCTTTTCAGTCTTCTACAATGATCTCTCTCTCTCTCTCACCTGCTCTTCTCTATACTCTATTTTCTCGTTGCCGACTTAAGCATCGGAGGATTGCCCCCTGAAAAAACACCCGGGACTCCTTCTGACGCCTCCTATTTCCTGGTGCTCGCAGGTCTCAACGGATGCGAGAAGACTTCCCCATTCAATAAATAGAGAAGGTGGTACGTGGCGTAGAAACTACATTTCTGCTTCTACACTTCTTGGCGTCGTCTGTGGGAAAGTCGAGCAGAAAGTTATGGCACCCCGTGGAAGCCTCCGCAATGTCAGTCACCGGGGGCGCGGTACCCACCAGGGACCCAACTCCCGCCGGGGGTCGCAGGAAGCCTCTTCTGGCCACCCCCAGCGAGAGGTCACCCCAGGTGACCTAGATGAGATCCGTCAACAGATTCGAGCCCTGACAGAGTTTTGCCAGGAACTTCGGAATCAACGAATGGAACCTCGACGTGCCCCACCCGAACGTGGGGAGGGCGAGGGGGACCAGATGGGGGAAAACCCCCGCCGAGCGGGAGAGGTGTCTTGCGCCTCAGTTGCGAGGACCCGACGATCGCATAGCACGCCCGCACCAAGGGTGCATAGCCCGCTTCACTCTAACCCAGAGATGGATCGCCGACTCCAACGCATCGACGAGATAGAGGAAAAAGTCCGATATCTGGATGACGTCCTCCCGGCCACCAGAAATCGTGGCCTTATCGACGACGACCAGGACTTCCACGCTCCCTTATCCAGGGAGATCATTGAGGTCCCCATCCCGCCAAAACTCCAGCTGTCGTCATTCACCGCCTACGATGGCACCACTGACCCGGTTGACCACATGCATAGCTTTGAGTCTCACCCATGTTCCACTGAGCCTTAGATACTGTGAAATGCTTGGCATTCGTCATGACTCTCCGGGAGAACGCCCGAGCTTGGTTTGAGTCCCAGCCGACTGGGACGATCACTTCCTTCCAGCAGCTCAAGAAGCTATTTAAGGAAAACTTCATCAGCTGCCGAAAGGTGGCTAGATTAGCGGTGACTTTGCTCGCCCTCAGGCAGGGAAAGGAGGAGACGCTATGGGACTTCATCTCCCGCTTCCGTACGGAGGCACTTCGGATCCCACACCTCGACGTCGGTATCGCAACTACGGCACTTACCCAGGGGACGCGGGACCACATCCTCTGGCGTGCCCTCGGAGTCGAAGCCCCGACGACCCTCCCCGATCTCCTCGCCTTAGCACAGAAGCATGCTCGCTGCGAGGAGAACACCGCGGCCCTGGGCCGCGCGGCTGGATCTGACCAATTCAACTGATGCTATGCAGGGATGATCTTGAGATTTTCATAATATTTTATTTTTTTAGATTTTAAAATATGTGATTTTTTTATTTTATTTTTTTAGATTTTGAAATATGTGATTTTTTTAAATTTTGAAATATATGATTTTTTTTGGATTTTGAAAACCAGGACCACCTTTGCAACAAGGGTTCCCCCTATTCCATTAAGAATCGCTCGAGGTTGGCGTGCAATAAAGGTGACAAGCTCTGGCCGAGTCTATCTTACCCATGCGACGGGGCCTCTCCTGGGGCCATACCCTGGGTATGCTCTATTCCTTTGAGGGAGAAGTGGAAGAAATCTTGAGGGTAAGCCTAGCATAGGGGTAGTAGCTCTTAGGGCTTGAATTCCTCTCATGACGACCCATTCAGAGATTCAGTCTGTTGCGCCGGGACTTTGTGTCCATCATCAAACCTTCATCCACTCTAGGCACGCATATAGCCGGGCTCATGACGTCCCGCGGAAAAACTGTACTGCCACTCTTGCCATGCCTAGTTCGTTTCTTTTGTTTCTTTCACAGAGCAATTTTGACATTGTAGCTTGTGCTTTTGATAGAAGTGGTGGCTTTTGCCTTGATTGATGCTCTTTGGTTTTTACTTGATTTTTCTTTTCTTTTACTTGTGGAATCAGGTCATAACGGACTGCCCCTATTTGTGACCTCCTCTCGTTAGGGTGTCTAGATTGGTCATCTCCCCCTTATTCACTCCTTGGACCTATGCTTGGCCTAAAAGAGAAAAGCAGGGACTTTTACTTCCCCTAGGCATGGCCGAAGGAGAGACGATGTCACCTAGTAGAGGAAACACCTGACCAGAGTTGCCGTGTAGTGTGTGATTGTCACACTCAGGATCCTCCTTGGTGGTCAAGGGAAGAGACACCTCATTGCCGGGTTGTCACCGGTCTTGACTCTAAGGGAAAAAATACTTAAGATACAACCTATTCCAAGCGTGAGATAGCTCCTCACCTTCCGCGTTAACAAGATGATATGCATTCCCTGGATAGGCCTCTCTAACGATGAACGACCCTTCCCAGTTTGGTTACAATTTAGATCTAGGACCTGCAAACCTAATAAATTTATGTTTAAAAACCATATCTCCTATTTGAAATTTACGCTCAATTACCTTCTTTTGAAAATAACGTAAAACTCTCTTTTGATAAATGGACAAGTGATCAGCCGCAGTAAGCCTCTTCTCATCCAAGAGTTCCAACTGGATGAGCAACGCCTCTCAATGTTCATTGAGATTAAGTTCCTTATCGATCTGTACCCTTAGGGAAGGGATTAAGATCTCATATGGGAGCACCGCCTCCATCCCGTAAGTAAGAGCATAGGGGGTTTGCCCCGTAGGAGTACGGACGGAGGTGCGGTATGCCCATAGAGCTTCCACTAATTGTTTAGGCCAATCAGAAAATTTGTGAGATTCACATGTTTTCTTTATGATTTTAAGAAGGGTTTTATTAGTAGCTTCTGCTTGACCATTGCCTTGAGGGTAATATGGAGATGAGTGATGCAATGCAATATTGAACTTCTTACAGAGGTCCTGGAGCTCTTGAGAGACGAACTAGGGTCCATTGTTGGTGATGATGCTGCTTGGTACTCTAAATCATGAGATGATATTCTTCATGATGAAGTGGCACACCGTGGTAGCTTTGATCTCTGCGTACGCCTCTGCTTCAGCCCACTTGGTGAAGTACTCAGTGGCGGTGAGAATAAAAGATTTCTGCTTGATCTGAGAGTTGGGATCACTGAGCGGGCCAACAATGTCGAAAGCCCACATGGAGAACGGCCAAGGAGCAGAGAGAGGATGAAGATATGACGCAGGAGCATGGATTTTATCAGCATGGAGTTGGCATTTAAGGCACCTCTGAACATAGAGGGAGTAATCTTCCTCTAGAGTGGGCCAATAATAACCCTGCCTAAAGATCTTCTTCGCTAAAGCTTGGCCATTGACATGACCTCCACACTCACGCGAATGGGCTACTTCAGCCACCTTCCAAGCTTCATCATCATCCAGGCACTTCATGAGCATTCCATTGAGAGCATGCATGTACAATTCTCCCGCAATGATAGTGTACTTTGAGGTAGCTCTTCTAATAGCCTTACGTTGTTCGGTGCTTGCCCCTTCTAGGAATGATCCATCTCTACAATACAGCTCGATTTTATAGTACCATGACAATTCTTCTTCTTTCAAGATTTCTTCTAACTCTACCAAAGAGACTTCCTTCGAATCTTTCTTCTCAGCCCTTGCCTCTACAGTTTTCCTAAGTTCGTCGTACCAAGGATCCTGAAGAGAGGGGGCATCCAGTCTCTGGACAACAATAGTCTCAGTGCTCCGACTGAGAGGAAAGGATAAGGAGGAAGCGAGTGATGCTAGCGCATCAACGAGGATATTCTGAGATCGAGGAGTGTGAATGTAGATCAATTTGTAGAATTGCCTAGCCAAGAGAATGACCAAATCTTGATATGGCTTGAGCTTCGGGTCACGAGTGCGGTAAGTGGACAGAACTTACTGCAGAACGAGCTGAGAGTCTCCCACAATGTTCAAGTAGCGCGTGCCCAAGAGGTAGGCGTGCTTCAATCCAGCCAGGAGAGCTTCATACTCCATGATGTTGTTGGTAGCATGAAAGTGGAGCTAATAAGCAAGAGGAATTGTCACCCCTTCTGGAGTTAGGAGAATGGCACCTATCCCTCGACCTTGGGAATTGAGCGCACCATCGAAGTGCAGAGACCAAAAGGGATGGTGAGTAATGACAGAGAGATGCTCATCTAGGAATTCATCCTGAATGGAATCAGTACAGGGAATAGGAAGATGAGCGAGATGCTTAGCGATGGCATACCCTTTGATTGCCTTCTGAACGATGAATGTGATATCAAATTGAGAGAGGAATCTCTGCCAGCGAACTAACCTACTAGAAAGGATAGGCTTTTCTAGGAGATAATAGATCAGGTCCATTCTAGAGATCAGCCTAACTGGGTAGGCTAGGAAGTAGTGCTTCAACTTCTGAGCTACCCAGACTAAAGTGGCGATTTTTGTTGGGGCTGTCACTCCTTGTGGATGAGCACCGATGTCTTTTCTTTACGCCCCAGCCTAGGAGAGACTCTGCCAAAATTTTGTCAAAAATTTATCGACATTCTGTTCATTTTATTTTAGTGTGGCTCCTCCTAGTCTTCTTCACGTTTTCTTTTGCTTGTGGTTTGTTCTGATTTTGAATCTTTTGCACCTCGCAAATAGATGGCTGCCCCGAGTGGCTCTTCTGCCCCAGCTGTCGCCACCAGTGCCAAGTCCACTCCATCTCTGGCCGTTCTCACCGTTACATGGCACAACGTGGAGGACCTTGACCGGGAGCATACTGAGGTGGCTTCATTGGCTGAATCATCGGACTCTGAGACCAGTACTATGGAATTCAGCCGAGTTGCCCAGATTGATGGCGGCTTTACCTTTGATCGGGCTGGAGATTACCGGAGGGACTATCCCAAGGACAAGCACCTCCTTCACTTCTTGAAGCATTTTCGTTATTGGGATAGGAGGGACCCCTGAGTCGCGAGGGATGCTGAGCATGTAATTTTACAATCTCGGGATAGCCTATTATACATTATTCCCAGGAGCATCCCCAGTTACCTGGTAGGAGAAACGAGGGAATGGAAGCCTGTGCTGGGGCTGGAAGGGTTGTTGCCGACAGAGGAGAAATTGGTACGGCCCCCCGACTTTACTCCAGTCTGTTGGGATACCGCTGCCGGGGGGGTCCAGAAGGAGCAACACCGCTTCGGCCTGTTCTTGGCCCCGCTGAAGTGGGGTACAGGGAAGAGCCCTTCCTATTGGACTATTTGGCAATTTGCTTCAAGCACGAGCTAGCTTTGGACTGGTTTGTAGAACTCAAGGTCCAGGATGCGCATTTCTTTCAGGAAGGAGCAGTGGAATTTATAGAGCACGTGCCATTCAATTATGCTCCCTTGCTTATCCGGGCTGGTGTCTACCACAGTATCTATGCTTCCCGGTACAATTATCCAATTGCCAAACACCTTTTACACCACAGAGGGTGAAACTTCGCTGGATTTATGGAGCCTCCACCAGCTGAGCGGCCTACCCATCGATGGGGAGCCTTATGAGGAAGTGTGCCTCCCTGACCTTATCAAGAACGAGACCAACGGGGATGGCTTCTATTCGCTTGGCTACTCTTATCGGTACCTCATGAAGGCGTACCAAGAGCTGTATCAGTTGTCCCACGGTGGAAAGTAGCCACCCCGCGGGGATCACAAAAGAGTCCACATGAGCATGTGGTTGAAGTACTTCTTCGAGGGGCTGAAGCAGTATGAAGATTTCCCTTGCATCGGTACTACCACCATCTGGAACAAGTGCAGTAAAAGCAAGGCTGAGATGAAGATTCCTTCCTCAAAAGGACGTCGGAGCGGTGCCAACCCAGCAGGGGTCGACCCGATGACGCAGTGTGCGGCCTTCTTGACATATTGGCTCTGTTCTTTCACATTGCCATATGGGGATGAGACCGTCATCCGACCAGACGCGATCTATCCAGTTTGTCAGATGGCATGGGGGATCAAGCTATCTTTGTGTCCGACTGCCTTGTGTTTGATATATAAGACGATCGGGGATTTTAGTGCGCATCAGCTCCCGCGCCAAGCCCGATTCATCGGCTCGCTACACTTCTTCAACGCCTGGGTCTATTCTCTATTCCCTGAGTATGCTCCACGCACCGTCCAGGCTTGGGGGCTATTCTCGCACATGCTGGAGTTTGCCAGTGCAGAACCGAGCTCGACGTCCCTGCAGCTATACAACATATGAGGCTAACTCACGATAGTTCCCCATGATTCGGCGGGCACCATTCACTTCTAGATGCTGGCTGCACATTCAAGTCCCCTGGTGAACAACAAGCAGGAATGCCAAGATGACCAGGTGGATAGGTACATTCACCTGATCAGCCAGAGACAGTGATCCGCCCATTGTTGGAGCCAGAGCTCCATGACTAGGCGTTGTCTATTCGCCTGAGCATGTTGGTCTTCAGAAAAGGGGACACCCTGGTGCTGGAGTCATATTATCCCTTCCGCTTTGGGCGAAACTTCGGGTATGACCAGCATATCCCGATGTACAGTGCACAGTTTGACCTGCCCGTGCAGAGTCTCCGGGAAAGTCTGACTACTGAGCATGCCCGGACCTGGTGGGACTTCTTCCATCAGGCTGACAGTGTTGCATTTAGGGTGTCGGCGCCCGGACGGATTCCACGAGTGACCGTAGAATATGTAAAGTGGTGGAATGCCCAGACAGCCTGTTATCGGTTGTGCAAGACCGATTGTTGGGACGGGGCCAAAAGGAAATTCTTGAGTAAGTAATCGGTGCCCGTGCTAGACATCGACCTGGAGCATCTACTTCGGTTGAAACACAACAAGGACAAGGAGGTGACCGCATACATGTCCGCACACCGAGAGGCTCGGGAGGCTAGGCCGTCACCCCAAGTCAAGCTGCCTCCGGTTGCGAAGGATGACTTCAAGAAGACCTTGAAGGACCTGTGCTGCATCGGGGGAGACCGCCTAGATCTCATCAATTATCCCCTCCTGATAGAGGAAGAAGGCACCCCTGCTAGAAGCTGGCGTCTGGAGATGGACCTGATATGCCCCTACCGTACATTTGTGAGAGGGGAGGAGCGGAAGCTCGAGAATTACAAGGATACCACATGGTTGTACGTCCTTCTTCGAGCACATGGGATGAAAGCGGAAGACCTGATAGCTGCTGTCCTGGACAGGCGTCTGCAGGTCTCCTACTATTATGCTGACGGGTGGGGCATGGACCATTTCAGTCTCTACTGTCACCTTGCCCTCAAAAGGCATGCGGACCTGGCTATCCTTGCAGACCGTTGTATGAAGATCGGGGATGTTTGTTGGCTGGTCTGAGAGGCAGCGCGCCGAGACAAAGAATCATCCCTGACTTACTGGCCGCTGACGCTGAGATTATACACCCGTCCTCATGGTATAGTGCTTTCTTTCTTCTTCTTCTCCTTCTTTTTCCTTTTTCTGTTTCCGCCTTCCATAGTTGTGACCTTCCACGGTGCTGAGAGCCATACTATTTCTAAGTTGTGTAAATTTTTTTTGCATCAATATTATGCTAATTTATTTGCATATAAAATATGTGAATTTATTTTACATATGTGACATAAATTATGAATTTGCTCAAAGTCATTCTAAGGTTATTAAATGATCTTATGTGAGCGGGAGATAATTGTAGTAGTCTAACTCTACTTTCGATTTCACCGTATAAGAAAGCTTAATATAATTAGTTTGGACTTATGTTAGTAAATTGAGACGATATGTAAATTAATGTCGTTTACTTTCTCTATTTATGTAGTGGTTGATAGCAATGGCCGCGAAGCATGTTATTGTGGATCTCACTAGGGGTGAAACATTAAATGGCACAACTATGACATGTGGCAGTGTAAGATCCAATACTTGCTAGATGAGCAAGAATTGCTCGACCATCTTACAGTTACCATGTTATCACCCGAAGAGGGCAACACTACCCAACATTGCCAAAATTAAGAAACCTACAAGACTGGGTTTAAGAGAAATTGTAGTGCACGTTTCACTATGCTTAGCGCGATGGAGGATGATCTCATCGGCGAGTTTGAGGATTTTGGTACTGTCAAGGGTATGTGGGACCAGTTGAGATTTACTTTTGGGGAGAAGTCTGTGACCCGATTAAGGAATCTAGTTTTAAAATTTGAAACCTACCGAAAAGACTCGCGCCACACGATGACTGAGCACCTGAGAGTCATGGCTCACATGATTCGTGATTTGAAGGCGGCAGGTCATGATCTCACAGATGAGCAACAGGTGCAGGCCGTGATCAGATCTCTCCCTGACTCGTGGTTCCAAATGAAACAAATTCTTACGCATAATGAGAATATCAAGGACTTTTTAGATATTTCTCGTCATGTAGAGTTAAAAGTTGAGCGCGAGATTTTGCATCGCACCACTGCCAATGTCGGTCAGAGCACTCATCGATTTAGCAGGAAGGGACCACAGAGAAAATTACAATGGAGAGATACCGCACCAGTCCCCAAAGGAAACCAATCTTTTAAGCACCACCGTGGAAGGCGTGGTGGGAAGAAAAAGAAAGACAAAAGCCGTATAAAATGCTTCAACCGCAGGAAGAGAGGCCACTTCGCTCATGAGTGTCCTGAGCTGAAGAAGGTAATTAATGTACCTAGCTCTCCATATGTTTATGTTTGTACATATGTTTTAACTGCTCGTCTTAATCCTGTGTGGATTGCAGATTCAGGAGCGACTAAATATATAACCATGGATCGAGCTAGCTTCATGGAATATCATAGGATCCCTGTAGGCAGGCATAAAGTTTTTATGGGTAATGGAACCAGCGAAGAAGTCATAGGAGTCGATTCGTACCAACTCCATTTTTCGAATGGACGTACGCTGATTCTATATAATGTGCTCTATGCGCCTGAGATCCATTATAATCTCCTGTCAGTTTCTAGCTTGTTATCTCTAGGCTTTTGTTTGAACTTTTCTAGTAGTTGTGTAAATATTACTTTGGACAATATTATGTACGGGCATGGTAAGATAGATGATGATTTCTTTATATTAGATCTTGCTATTGATAATGTCTCGTATTCTTTTTCCATTTCAACATGTGTGTTGAATGATAAAGACTTAGATTCTGCAACATGACATGCTCGTTTAGGCCACATAGGGCAAGATAGAATGGCTAGATTAGTTCGAGAAGGTCTTTTGGGGTCACTCACTAAAGTCGACTTGCCTGTATGTGAGCCGTGTCTTGCTGGAAAGCATGCCGAAAGCCTTTCGAAATGGCAGTAAGGGCATCAGCACCTTTGGAGTTAATCCACTTCGACATCTGCGGACCAATGAGTGTAAGAGCACGGCACGGTTATACCTATTTTCTCACATTTATAGATGATTATTCACGATATGGATATGTCTATTTGATCGCTCACCGCTATGAAGCGCTGGATTGTTTTAAGCACTTCCTAGCTGAGGTTGAGAATCAAAAAGAGAAGAGTATTAAAGCTCTTCGGACAGATCGTGGACGCAAATATTTGTCAAATCAGTTCCGAACATTGTATGAAGAAAAAGGTATTCAACGGTAACTTACTATTCCTTATACGTCACAACAAAATGGTGTTGCTGAGTGAAGAAATAGAGCGTTGTTAGATATGGTTCGATCAATGATGGCGCAGGCAAACCTTCTCATCTCCTTTTGGGGAGATGCTTTGTTAACTGTTACCTACATCTTGAATCGTGTGCCTTCACAGTCAGTTCTTTCTACCCCATATGAGTTGTGTCATGACCACAAGCCCAATTTAGATAATTTGTGGTCTTAGGGGTCAGCGGGATATGTCCATGACATGTCTAACAAGTTTAGGAAACTTGACCCCAGGGCTCAAAAGCTTATGTTCATTAGATATCCTGAGAACTATGTGGGTTATGTCATGTATGGACAACGTCCAGAAGGAGGACTGATAGAGCGAGAGGTCCGATATGTTGTTTTCTTAGAAAAAGAATTTCCTAGTGTTGGCGATAGTGGAAAGAGTCTTGATCTCCATGAGTTGGAAGAACCACCCGATCCCCCACCGTCTCCCAACACAGGGAGGGATTGTATTCCCAAACCTGTGTCTGCTAAGGGTAGTAGGGATGATCGGACTAATGGGAGTGCGTCCAGTGAGAATGCACCAATAGAACCATTAGAAAATCAAGACTCATTACGTCACAGTAAGCGTGGGCTTGTGCCGCATCGATTCTTCAGAATTGAAGACGAGGTAATTTTTTGTGAGCCCATGGATGATGAAGAGCCCAGATCTATTCATAAAGCTCTTGCACCCATATCTAGGAAAGAGTACTGAAAAGCTGCCATGAAAGATGAAATTAAGTCTATGATGCAGAATGAAGTCTGGGAGTTGGTGGAACTCCCGCCTGAGTGCAAAACTGTTAGAAATAAGTGGATTTTCAAGCTTAAACGCATGGCTGATGGGGCTATAAAAAAATACAAAACACGATTGATGGCGAAGGGTTATACCCAAAAGGAGGGTATCGACTATGATGAAACATTCTCACCAGTCGTGAGATTTGCGCACTGCGAATTTCAATTTCTAATGCAATCCCTCAACAAATCCCACTAACCCTTCAGGGGCCTCATCAGCCTCCTGGGTGGCGTCCCCAGTTCATGGTAGCAGTAATTCGGTACTTGTATTGGGTTATCGGTGCCATGGGCTCTGGGTCATTACACTCGAGCTCTCACGCAAGAAACAAAGCAGAAGGTAAACACAAAACCCTATGCCAGCGGTCGACTATACTGGACTCTCTGGACTCATAATCACTGCATTGCCTAGAATTTCCATGAATTTTCACAACCACGCTCTGATACCAACTGCAATGACCGAAGATCCAGATATCGGGAACGACCTGATACCATTCGGATCCTGAACCGCCACCCACGGAACGTGAGGCCCGGAAGGGTGTAATGGTTGGTGTGGTCATGCATTGAAATTCTAATAATAGCAGTAACGTAAATCTATCTAATTAACTACCATTCTGACAGGAATAAAATTAACATTTTATAACAATTAAATAACTACAGAGTCCAGTCCACAAGTATAGTCAACAGGGAAAAGAACATACCCAACAGCGAGTGAACACTCAGCCTGGCGAGCTGGCTACCAAAGAAACCTCAAATCGGAACGCTCCACTCCAAGGAGGATGCCACACCTAAAAAGCAGGGGGTGAGTCTCATCTCATAAGCTCAGTAGGGGTCCCGCGGAACCCCACTACAGCAAAAATGGTAATAGGAGTACAACAACAGAAGTAATAACAGAAAAGGAAAGAGGTAAGAACAATAACAACGGAAGCAACAACATAAGGGCGTTGGAGCAATAGTAAGGAACTACAGCAGTAGCTACAGCGCACTAACACCGACGCAACACAAGCACAGTGATCGGAACTAGAGGATGATCAACTCGGGAAACCCACACACACATACACGCCCTCAAAATGACCCCGACAACTATAGTCGGACAGTCCGTCCTAACCGACGGAACCACAGATAAGGCCACACGGTCACACACCAAACCAACACCCTCGGGAGAATCTCTTGATCCCAAGCTAGAACCAAGGGGAGAACCTCTCGGCAGACTCTCTTGATCCCGAGCTAACTCTAGCGGAAGGACCATGCCCACATCGACCGAAACGGACCAAAACGCCAGCACGGTAAACCACACCGAGGATAAACCCACGTTGAAAACCCCTCAGGTGATAGGTGTACTAACCCACTAACCACGAGACCAGATGCGTCCTCCTCCGACTTATACCGCAGCCTCACGTGTCTCCCTACACGCCCTCCGGCGGAAACTAAGACACCAACATAGTACCACAAGACAAAGACTAGCCGGGGTCGTGCTTGTCAGCACGCGTCCAGTGCCCTCGACCACGTGTGCACACACAGACCATCTGTTCTAGGTCGGTCCTCTAGCCGATTTTCCTCCTAGTTGAACTTACGCTGCAAAGGCAAGGGGCCCTCAAGTAACTGGCCTAAAAACCACTACACGGGACAAGCTTCCACCACTCCCAGATAGGTCGGCATGCACACGTGTCCAGGTCAGCTACGTCTAGTGGGTAAGGTCACTGAGACTCACCGCCACTACGGCAACTACCGGAATACCACCGGTCTACACCAAGCCACCACGAGGTAGCTCACTAGCACGAGAACCAAGGACCCCTAAAAAGACAATCAAACCATGACTGCTAGACCATAGAAGACCTACCAAAGTGTAGGACGGCAACCCAAGAACCACAGCCCACAACTCCTACCCAAGGCACCTAGTCGCGATCATAGCCCTCACGCTGGAACACCATCCGCAGTCACAGGACTCTCACGGGGACAGTTGATACACGAGCAGCCTGACACAAGGAAGGCTGTCCACCCTCTACCAGCAGACGGGGATGGCCCACACTACCACCTCGGCACCCACAGATCACACCGAACCACGCAGACACACAATCTACAAGGCCATCTCTCCTACGGATATTCCGGAAGACCAAACCGCGGAGCCCCGACACCTTGGGCTGGAGGGGGACTGGGCGGCTAGTCTTCTGGCCGCCCAATAGGGCTGGGCGGCCAGCCACATGGCCGCCCACCCCTGGGCTCCTCAGGCCTGGGCGGCCACAGCTCTGGCCACCTAAGGACCTGGGCGGCCAGCCCGAAGGCCACCCAGAGGCCGCTGGGGGGCCAGACCACTGGCCACCCTCCCTAGGCTTGGGTAGCCACTTCTCTGGCCGCCCAGGAGCTGGGGTAGCCAACCCATTGGCCACCCAGACTAGGGCTTAGGGAAGAAAGGGCAGAGGGCTGGATGGCCAGAGTGCTGGTCGTCTGAGCCCTTGGGCAGTCAACCCCCTGGCCGCCCAGCAGACTTGGGTGGCCAGACCCATGGCTGCCCAGTGCTGGATGTGACCGCCACCCTTGTGGCTGTCTCCTATAGTTTTCACGAAAAACATCATCTGAGATCTCAAACCAGAGTCCTAATTGCCACCGAACGAAGGGAAAACAAGGGGGATCATCCCTGGATCATTCCATCACCGAAAGACCACAGCCAAACAACAATCAAGGCCTTAATGGCCAAACCCGTCACTCCACCCCCGGCATGCTCAAACCCCCGAACAAGGAGAACACCCACTCTCTCAACCTCACCGGGCATGGAATCAGTGGGAAAACACGAGACGATAGTAGGGATCTGCCTCCCTACCTTAATCGGAGCTTTATCATCCAAAATACCATAAAAATGTCGATCCCCCGCGGCCAGCTCCTCACGAACGCTGCCGCCCCCACCTCCGGTTACGCACGCCACGCCTCTGGTATCATCCTCACCGCACACCGCCCTCACCTCCGATTATGCACGCCACACCTCCGGGATCATCCTCACCACACGCCGTCGCCGCCGCACAACCAAGAGTCTGTCGCCACCTCCGTTGGCCGCCGGAGGGAGAAGGGAGAGCGGGGTAGACAGAGAGCATGAGGATGAAGAAGGGACATGGGAGGGGGAATATGAGAGAAGGGAGGGGGAGAAAGGGGTTAGGGTTATAATATTAGGTATAATATTATTATGTTATCTTTATTTTCTAATAACAAATCGATAAAAAGTGTGTCCACAAGTCTGGCACGCCCGGTGGGACTAATCCACCCTTCATCTCTTTGCCAAAATTATAGGGCTCTGCGGCCCCTTTCCTATAATATTTATTGCTCTATTTTCTCGAATGCAGGAAGAGTCACACTTTGACATCAGGGATGGCTGTCACCTTTGGTCCTTGAGTCGTCGAGAGCCACATCAAGGATGGCTACCTCATCGTCCCCCTTTGCTTCGGGAGCATCCCTCTCGTGGTTGACTTTCCCAACTTTCTTGGGGTAGCCTTCATCAACATACTGGACGTGGAGGCGTCTGATAATCCCAAGACCAACACTCCCACCCAAGGAGCCACTGAAGTTGCTGCTGGCCGAGCTCCGGCCAAGAACAATAGCGGCGTCCCCGCCAGGACGCTGAGTTGCAACGTGCACCACATGCACCAAGCTGCTAGTCCACCTCACCAAAGGTCGACATCCCACCGAAGGAATGACGCTGGCGCTACCTCGGGACCCCGAATCTCTAACTCTGGGAAATCCATGACCAGCGGGAGCATCCGAGTCCACCTTGATGGGCGAAGGTATGAAGTAATCCCAGACCGTATTGTACCCACTGTTCTGGTCTGCAACTCCTTCCAAGGATTGGAGAAGATGAAAGAAAAGGTGATGCCCGCTGTTCTGATTGTAGCACCGAAGAACACGCAAGTTCACAAGCCAGCCAAGCTCAAGCGGGTCTGGATTCCTAAGGAAGCCCAGACCACTGCACCCGTCCAAGCAGGGCCTAGCTGCATTCACCTGAGGAGGGCTCGACGAGATGAAAGGGTTGAAGTGGCGACCCTAATATACCAGTCGACATCTGCTATCCCAGCACTGCCAGAGAATGCCCGTCGCCAACACCACAGGCGCCGACACCAGGCCACTCGCCCGAAGCCTGTGGCTTACACCCCGACTGCTGCTCCCAACATGTGACCACCGGCTGCTCTCCCAGACCAGGAGTGGGAAGGGATCGAGGAAGCTATGAAGAATTACCTTCGGGGCCCGGGGAGCACTCCTCTGGGTTGTCAAAGACTGCTGGGGGCAGTGGTCTCCGCATTCCAAGAAGAAGAAGAGACCCGACCTGTGCCTAGTGCAGAGTCGAGGAACCGTCTGGAGGAGTTGCGCTAGTCCCCTTTACCGGAGGAAGCGGAGCCCTGACGACCGATCTTTGACAAATTGGTATTCCCAGACAGACCGTCGAGGAGGATGGGGAGAAGAAACAAGAATTGGAGAGTTTACACTTGCAACATGGTGGGGGTGTTCGGTTGATATGGGGCTCTGCCCACCAACCCCAAAGAGGTGGCCAGACTCGCCGCAAGACCCGGCCCTCTTACCAGAAGAGGGAGAGCAGCGGGCGAAGTAGCACAGGTGGGTGCTGAAGAGACCTCCCATGAAGAACCTCCTATGGCCCTGGCTGCCAATGTTATCACCACTGGAGGCACTAGTGGCGGGCCCTCCACATCATCCGAGGACGCGCCGGTCGAAGAAGCTGGGGGAATTCCCAATCCACCCACGAATGACCCCGCAATGTTGCATGTGATACAACAGTACCAGTGGGAGATTGAACTACTGAAAAAGTAATTGAACGAGAGGAGTGCACAACCCTCGACATCCGAGCAGACTGAGGTTTTACTCGAGGCGCCCGGGGGCAACGGGCAGTCTTCAGAAGCACCTCTGCACGGGGCAACATTCCCACTAATGCCCAACTACACCAGGGGCATACCCCTGCAACAAGCACATCATGCAGCACCGACCCCGCCGCCAATTTTGCCTTCTCAAGGGTCTCCTATAGCCCTACAGGCGACGGTGCTGACTATTCTGAGGGCACAGCCAGCCCACTTTTACCCGAGGCCGGCCGACCTAGCCACGATCAGTCGATTGATGCTCGAACAAATGATTGACATGAAGCTGGCAGAGAGGGGCGATGGTGATCAAATCCCCTTTGATGTCTATCGAGTACCCTACCCAGCTCATTATGCCGCCAAGAAGCTGCCGGTTGACATCACCAAGCCACCGAAGTTTGAGAAGTTCAATGGGTAAGGGTCTCCCAGGGAGCACATTGCCTATTATGTGAATGTCATGGGAGACCTGACTGCTGATGAAGCTTATCTCCTAAAATTCTTCAACTCAACACTCACTGGGCTGGCCTTCGAGTGCTATTCGAGCCTGCCACCAGGGTTTGTTACTGACTAGCCCGATATACAGAAGAAGTTCAAAGAAAGGCTTTACATGGCTGAATGGGAAGTCACCGTGGTAGAGCTCTATGCCACAAGGCAAAGAAATGATGAGTCGGCACTTGACTACATCAAGAGATGGAGGAACCTCAACATGAGGTGCAGATGTCCGCCGCATCAGGAGGACGCAGTGTAAATTTACAAGCAAAATTTGAAGAAAGAAATCCTAGAAAGGATGATTGGTGTGGAGGTCAGGACAATTGACCGTCTGAATGACATAGTGGCTGAGATCGAGGCATTCCTCGCCCGGTACTCTTCCACCATGGCTGCGTCAAGCCAGAGAGCAAGGCAGGTCAAGAAGAAGCTAGTTCCTCCAGAAGTCCACACCTTGGACTTCCAAACCTTTGAAAAGTAGAAAGAGAAGGCCAAAGCGACTGCGAACCCTCCACCATCTAGATCCACGGAATGGCGGGAAGGTCCCTCGCTGAGGGAGAAGATGAGAAACAAGTTGTACTCCTTTTCTCGAGACAAGTCCCAGTTTCTGTTCGAGTGGACAACCAGCTATAACAAAATCACATTGTCGAAACTGAAGAGGCCCGGTGACCTGAAGAAGAAAGATGACCCGTGATTCTGCCAGTACCTCCAGATGCTGGGACACACCATCGAAGACTACTATGTCTTCAACGACATCATTGAGTCCTTAATCAAGAATGGAGAACTGGATATGGCAGAGCACAAGGTAGATCCTCCACAGCCACATGAGATGCCCAACATGGCTTCCAGCGTCAACATGGCATCCCTATACAGGAATTGCCTGAAGAGTGGGCGGAGGCCAGTGCCCGTGCTACTTATGAAGCTTTTGTCGCAGTGCCGGCCCAAGACCAAGGAGGTTGGCACCCTGCACTAGGGAAGAATGGAAGAAGATGGGCTCCCCGGCCCACCCCAGAAGTTCATGTGAGGGGTGTCACTCCTCGACTAGCACCGCCACCGGTGAATCCTGTATGGCATGATACGACCCCTCGGCTAGTCATGAGGCGGCCCACCTACAACAAGAAGGAATACATCTCGATGCGGGTGCTCAAAGAGGTCAGTCCTACTGTAGAGAGACTCTAGGCCATCATTGATGGGCTCGAAGATTATGAGCAGCCCAAAATCTGGCCTGTCGAGCTAAATGAATTCGTCCCCTAGGAAGAGCTCGAGTCCCTCGAACTGGTCCCCGAGGTAGAGACCCGGATGGAAGAAGAGCCTCCCTTGTGGGGCAAACTTCCCCAAGAGTGGCCACCGGTCGCTGCAGAAAAGAAGAAGAAGAAGAGAAGACCCCAAAGTAAGAAGAAGAAGGAGGTCATCGCCACCTGCTACACCCTCTTGGCACTGTTTGACACTGCCCTCTCCCTAGAGGAAGAAGAAGAAGAGACACCATGTGAATCAGCAGAGGCGAATCAGGTTGAAGCGTCCACCTCCCAGCATGCCACCAGATCAGGAAGAAAATGGGGACGCCCTCCTCCTGCTGACCGCAACATCCTGCTTAGGGGAGAACAATCATACCAAGTCTCCGAGTCTAAGGTTCGAGACGCAGAGATCCCTCCTCCATCGGGTCTCTACCCCCAAGGACCCAAAAGTTGGGGCACTCCCTCGTTCACCGAATTCCTCATGGCCCGAACAGAAAGGCAATTACGCCCACAGGGCCCCCAACTGACCAAAGAAGTGAGTAGTCTTCCGGACCCGCTGGCAGCAACCCCTCCTCAGCCAGAAGAAGAGTTTGACAGCATCCCAAAGCTCGCCGAATTAAGAGAAAGGGGAAGCCCAGCAGGCCCCACAGGCTCCACCAGCTGCAGCAGACCCAGTAGACCAAGCGTCCCCTGGTCCAGCATCCCAAGCCCAATGTGGGGGCAAACGTGGCAAGGCCAAAGAGATGAAGCAGCTTAAGGTGTGGGCTGCTGACCGAATAGTTAGGCACCTCAAGAAGATCCCGACCCGGTTCACTGTCTAGGAGATGCTATCCCTAGATGAGGAAATGTGACAAGCCATCATCGCCGTGCTCCAAACGCCAGCACACCTTGAAGCCTGCCTGACCGAGATGTCACCTAAAGTGTCTGTGACCTTTACAGAGGATGACATGCTTCTGCCCACCTGCAATCACAATAGGCCGCTCTACATGAAGGGGCAACTGAATGGACAGCCTATCAACAGAGTCCTGATTGACCCAGGGGCAGCAGTGAACATACTTCCCTACCGGTTGTACCAGAAGCATTAGTTTGATGTGCACCTGGTCAAAGTTAAGAATGTTAAGATTGCTAGTTTCAACCAGAAGTGTGAGGTGTCCATGGGGGTCACGAAATTCGACTTGTCCTTTGGCGACTTCACCACCAAGGTCTAGTTCCACATCATCAACTCCAATACCTCCTACAAGGCATTGCTTGGCTGGCCTTGGTTGCACTAGAACAGAGTGGTGCCATTCACCTTGCACCAATGCATCAAGTACCCATGGGAGGGGAAGGAAGTCAGGATCTTTGCAGACCTCCACCCTTTTGAGGTGTTTGAGTGTCACTTGTTAGATGCTAATTTGTACTTGGACAAGGCGAAGCAAGCTCCTCAGGCCGCCCAGGACAAAGGAAAGAAGAAACTGCAATCGGATGGTTGGTTTCCTCCACCGCCCCCAGGCTATGTGGCCCCTTTGCACGTGCCATTTATCGCAGAAGGAGAGGGGGTATTTAAGACGTTTCCCCTTGCCATTTATACTATACCGGGGGCACCCTGCCTCGAAGACCTGCTAGAGGATGTCAGAGTCTCGCCAGGGATCATCAAGCCAGTAGTAGAGCTCGACTGCCAAGTAGCCGAGCAACTGAGAACCTTTGAGGTGCTGAATCCTGAAGGCCCGCCCACCATCTTCTATGTGGCCAGAGAAAAGCCAGTCAGAGGAGATGATGATTGCCGACTCCCTGACGAGTTGCATGACCCACATGTCCTGATCTTGGGGCTCCCTCACATGACTGACCGGGCAGTGAAATTGGATAAGAGACAAAGAATTCCTCTCTACTAACCCTTCAGCTGGAAGGAAATGTTTGAAGGATGTAGGACCCGCCGAACCTAGATCAGAGGCTACTGCAGATCACTAAACACCCCATTCTGGGTTTTGCACTAGAAGATTACTATGAGGTCGACATATTATCAGTTTCGGCGCCATTCGACAGTGACTTCATCAAGGCTGTAGCTCCACATGAAGCCTACCGCAACAAGCAACCAATGTCGCCGACTCAGGAGGTGCAAGACGAAGAAGTGTTCCTCTGGAACCCTCTCCATCGCAGGTGCACGGGAAAGATCTCACCCCCTTCTGAAGGGTCAACCCCAAGGGACCACATCACTAAGGTCCCCTCACCCCTGTCTATTGGCGAAGCAAGAAGCGGAGGTGCGGGCTGTGCTCCAGATCCTCCCCGATCCGACCCCGTCATGTTGACTCTATATCATAGGCAACAACGGGAAATCGAGATCTTGAAGGCACGACTGGCCGAATTAACTACACTAGTGGCCGATCTGATCCAAGGCTCTCTCTGCCCATGGGGTGAAGACGCATCATGGTCTCGGGACACCAGCCCTGACACCTCCATCTAGTCAAAGAGGGAAGCGAGGAATATGGCGAGCCCTTCAGCCAGACAGCCAGCCAGGTGAGACCTTACACTACAAGAGAAGCTGCAGAAGCCTTACTCCTTCCCCAGGGAGAAGACTCAAGGTATCTTCGACTGGGCCTATCACTACGGCAAAGTCTCCCTCTCGAAGTCCAAGAGGCCTCAAGATACCCGAAGAAGCAGCGACCCTCTGTTCTGCCCCTACCACCAGATATTGGGTCACTCGAGTGAGGACTGTTATGTCTTCAAGGACATTGCCTAGGACCTGATTGACAGGGACGAGCTTAGAATGGGAGATTACGTAGTGGTCCCGCCGTGTCCCCATGTGACAGGCAGTCCCAAAAGAGGAGTTCACACAATATCAATTCAACACCAGGCTCTTGAAGACGCGGCCACCTCGGCCCCCGTTGGAGCTATCTATGATGATTACCTGGAGGACCCTGGAGCAGCCCTGTGCCTTTCCACGCTTGGGAGCCCCTTATGTCTGCCAGTTGCGATCCAAGGGAAGAGCGAGGTGAATGCGGCCTCCTTGCCCGACGAGGTAGAACAACTAACATGAGAATTACTGTAAAACTATAGATTATGAGGAAAGAATTTCCAAATGTAGTAAGAGATGAATATATTTACGCAGATATCAAGGCAGCAGATAATTACAGTTAATACTCATCCCAACATCTAGGTACAGTACGATGGTGGAGGCTAGTCTCACGCAAGAGGTGGAATTCTAGATAGGCGTAACCTATCCTTCCAACCACACCTTTTGATATACCAATTGGATGAAGGGTTTAAACATGAAGAACAATTCTAATACTAAAGAGCATGCATTGCCTTAGACATTCTAATTCATTCATCTAATGGTAAAGCATATTTGAATCGTAAGCACACAGGAATTAAAGCAGATCACACAAGAGGCACAAGAGATTTTTAGGTGGTTCTATTTTCACCTACATCCACCCCACACTTAGATCAGAGTATGGATTACTGCTAATACACAGCTTCAATCCGCTGATCCACAGCTTCGGGGAGTAAATCCCTACAGACTGCTGATCCACAGCTTTGGAGAATTGATCCCAGATCGTTGAGCCTTACAGCTTGCTGTACGAGGATTCAACCTCGCCCGCTGATACACAGCTTACTCGAGAATACGATGAGAAAAAGGAAAGACAAGAGAAACAGGAACAAACTAGAAAACTGTAGCTCTCTAGGAGCAGATTGACTCTAGATCTGATCTAGGAGTCAATTACATAGACCAACTCTCATAACCTCTCTTCACTCCCTAATCATCTACGGCACTCTATTTTTCTAAAGACCTAGCAGACTATCTCTCTCAATCTCAATTACTCTAGATCTCTGGCTCTCCTCCTTTCTTCTTCTTCTCTTCTTCTTTTTCTTATCGTTCTGCTTTTTTCTTATACGTGCTTGTGTGTCGATCTGAGTGATCTAGCCTCTTATTTATAGGCTCGAAGAATTGGGTGCGTGGAAAACTCGTTCCCGCCCAAAGTCTCTGGAAAGCGAAGCCTTGCTGGGATTCCACATGTAAGGATGAAGGATGCTTTGTCCACGTGGCAGAATGTCTGAAGGAGATCCCAGTCTTGGATCACATGCCTATAAGATAGAAGCTTGAGCCACGTGACTGAGCTAGTGAAGGCGTGCTACTTCTAGTAAGTTAATCCTGGGTCCCTGTGACATAAGTTCCTGCCAGTCAGAATGAAGTCATTCTATCATACACCTTGTGTACTTAAATTCATTTCTAGAAAATGATAAGGAAGTTAATATGCTCAGACTTGCAATGCATATGCTTTGATTCTAATATACTAAGCAACACAATGTGCATAGACCTCATAGAAGACTAATGCAAGGGTGCTCAGACCTCAATGCATGCTAGGACATATGCTTAGACTTAAGATATACAAAATGGAACTTATGCTCAGACCTTGAATGCATGCTACAAAATGTGCACAGACTTCAGAAGGCATGATGTGATATGTGCGTAGACCTTACAAGGCACATTTAGAAATGTGCATCGACCTTTATAAGTATAATGCAAAATGTGCATCGACATTCTAGCAGATGTGCACAGACCTTGCTATGTGCTAGCAAAAGGTGCACCGACCTTCTATGTGCATGAACAGTAATGTGCATCGACTCTGGTTTGAATGTGCTCAGACTAAGAGTGTGCTCAGACCCTTCATGCTGAAAATACACAGACCTTGTTTAGCACAAGGCACAATATGCACCGACCTCCTATGTGCATGAATAGTAATGTGCTCTGACCTTTTATTGGACACTAGCATATGTGCTCAGACTTGCAAACGCATTGACCAAACGTGCTCAGACCTATATGAGGCAGGATGCAAATGTGCTCTGACCTTGATATGCATCAAGACACAATGTGCTTGGACCTTATGTATGATTAGGGCAGATGTGCATCGACCTTAGATATGACTAAGAGAAATGTGCATCGACCTTAGTCTGCCTAAGGCGAGATGTGCATTAACCTTAGTTATGGAATGCATGCACATAAGGCTGTAAAATGCTAACAGTGTTGTCAAAATAATCATGAATTCAGAGTATCAAGATCCAAGAATTGAGAAACAAAATGTATTGTTGCTAATCATCAAAACTAAATAGGAAATTAAAGTTAGATGATTAAGTTAAAGGAGACAAGCCATGAAACACAGAATCTCCCACAATATTTCTCCCAACATTTGGTTCCACCTCGGATGTTGTCTCCTCTTCCCAATCACCCCCAAAATAGTTTGTGGCCCAGAAAAATCAAAATCAAAATAGAAACTAGAAAAAGAAAACATTAAAGTAAAAATAGATAATTGAGTTTGCTTGTTTTGATGAAAATGATAGACACCATGCTTTCCAAAAAAAGTATGCTTTATGTTCTTATTATGGACAACATGGTCATTTGATGCATAATTGCTATGACATGAAAAATGATGGACTGATAGCATGCAAGTCTAAATTTGATTTCAGTCACTATAAAAAGTCTGCCAAGGGAACCCAGTCCTCCTATTGCCACCAATGTGGGATGGTTGGACACAATGTGTCAAATTGTTGGGAATTGAATGTTATGAAATCTGTTGTTTAGTGTCACCATTGCAAGGAGCTTGGTCATACAGTCAAAAATTGTCAGCAAAGAAGGAGGAAAAACAACCCTCATGCCCAAAATGTGAATGCTCATGATTACCCATGAAAACTCACCACACATGGACATGAGAGGGATGAGAAATCCCTTTTGTGCTGCCTTTACTGTGGGAAGGTAGGACATGAAGTGTATGATTGCCATAAAATGAGAGAAGATGACTTGACTGTCTTGATAAAGAAGAGCACTCTAGTTAAAAACACTGCTAATCATCCAGGATCCAAGAAAGCTTTGGTTTCAAAAAATTCAGAATGAGAATTTTGGGTGCAAGGTGCCTTAGAGCTGAACAAAGGATCAGCATGTGATGAAAGCTCAAGGCACAGGTCTGTAAATAAAACCTTCACATGTTAGGCTTGCTTTGTAGTTATTACATTATAAGTCTATCTTGTCTTCAATAAAACTTGCAAGCATGAAACCTCCCCTCTGAATTGATGGGATGACCAGTGCAGACTCTTAAACCTATGACTTCTAACATGCTTATGATTAAGATGCACTAATGATTAACCTTTTATATGCAGTTCGACCCCCAGGGATGGATCGCAGAGCCCCAGGGGCTCCTTCACTCGACTGTGCAGCAGCGAGATGACCTCTAGTGCTCGCTGGACCTCCTGGTAAGCCACACCCTATTTCAGACTTAAACAGGCTTACTTATGAGGTTTCCTGACCTATGTGTTCCCTATATGCAGCATGCTAAGGGCTCCCAATGGATTGGACCTGATGTTCCCTCTTCTTCTACTCAGGCACCGACGGACTGGGTGGAGCCAGACGTGGACTTTGCACGAGTGATCGCACGGGCCGAGGATGCCGAGGCCACACTCGTGGATAGGGTAAGCAATGCTTAACTTCCCTTGACTTTATCATTTATGAAATGCAATGACTAATGAGATGAATGCACATGCAGGCGAGGGAGCTGGAGGTGGCGCTGAGCGAGGCTACTCGACAGAGGGCGGAGGTGGAGTGATCTCAGGCAGAGGCAGAGCACCTTGGCGTAGAGGCGACAAAGGGACGCTTTTGGGCAGAGGCAGAGTAGTCCGGATTGCAGATTGTGGAGTTGCGAGGTGCAGTGAAATCATTGAAGGAAGCTTTTCAACTAATGGGCA